>BQNB010014073.1:0-73462 GCA_026074375.1 Tanacetum coccineum | reverse complement strand
CACTTTTCTATATTCTCTCTCAACTCTCTCTCTCTTCTTTCTCTCTCTAGAAATCAACTCTCTTTCTCTTTTCTTGATCGATTTGTGGTTTGTTATATGAAGTGGAAGTGTTAATCGGGATCCTACACTCTGTTTTGTGGGTATGCACAGGGACGGAGCCATGTTTAAGTGTGGGTTGGCTCAGGCCTGCCCCAACTTTCAAACAATTGCTATGTAAATTGAGATATGAGAGCATAATATAACATTTTTATTTATTCAAGCTGGAAAATGCTTTATAGATGTTTCTTATATCACCTTTGTTTTTAACATTATGTGAAGACATTGTCATTTGTTAAGTGCTTCAAATTATTTTAGCATATACTTTGTTATATTTAAGTCCAATGAATTGCAAGATCAGAACTTTTACTACATAAAAGATTATAGTTTTACTGTGAAAGTAATGTACCTACATGCATATGAAATAAAAATTATAATTACATTATTTTATCACGACGATAGTGTATTCGTTAATTGCTATATTGATATTTGGCCCACCCGCTTATAAAGTCCTGGCTTCGTCCCTGGGGATGCAAACGCAGAAAATCACTTTTGGAGAAGTAATTGCCAAACACTCGAAATTGATTATTTACGTTTTCAAAATGCAATAAGCAAATAATCCAAAAGCAATCGCAATGCCAAACACCTACTAATTATGAGTATGTTATTTTGTCGTTTTTTGTCGTATTGGACCTTGGGCTCACGATGTTTGTTACCGTCCAAAACATCCGCCCAAAATTAGGAAAAAAAGGCCCCACAAGCATAAATATAAAAGCAACCATCCGCCCAAAAACAGAAAAAAGGGCCCACAAGCATAAATATAAAAACAATTTTACAAAACACACCCTGCACTTTTAGCTATTTACGAGTTTTTTATATAACAAACTTTAGTTATCAGACACCTAACAAAATTTTAGCGATCTTTTTAGAAAAAATAAACCGATGAAAAGTCATCTGGATAACGAACAAATGAGCCCAATATTGATATGCTTTAGACGTGCTTACAATTTTATAAAAAATGTTAAAGTTTAATATAGATTAAAAAACTTTCAAAACACCCCCTTAACCTACCTAATAGTTTTAAAAATATCGTAAAGATTATTTAAACAAAATTCGCCGCAAAAAAATGCCCTGCCGCAACGCGCAGGTTGATTTCATCTCGCTGATATACTTTAACAAACTTCATTCATTTATTGTTTATTAGTTAGTTAATTAAGGGATATGAGATCAAATCGGATGCAGATCTTATGATATCATTGTAAGATCAATATCCCATTTAAGATCCTATTGAGATCCTACGAATAATCGATTTGTTTTTGCTTAACGGGATCGTAAATCAGAAGATTTTAAAAGTCAAATCGAGACAGCTATGATTTAAAGTTTTTAAGAGGAAGGGGTATGGTGGCTGTTAGCCTCGCGCCATGGCCACCAGCCGAGAGAAACCTCACGCCAACGACACAGTGGCTGGCACCATGGCTGCTCGCGCCATGGCTGCCCGCGCCGTGGTGACCAGCCCGCGCCGTAACACTTTTTCTTTTTCTTTTTTTGAGATTTATAGACGTTATAAAAGGGGTATAATGAAAAAACTAGTCGCTTTTTTGCATTTATTCCCCACATGCTTTACATTTGACATGCATTTTTTGGGGTTGCGGAGGCAAATAATAACCTTAATGTGTTATATGATTCCCTGTTATTTGATGATGTTCTTGCTGATACGGCTCCTGAAGCTCCATTTGTAGTGAACGAAAGAACATACAAGAAAGGTTACTATTTAGCCGACGCTATTTATCCAACATGGTCTACGTTTGTCAAAACATATTCTATTGCAAGGGATGAAAAAACCTTGAAGTTTAAAAGAATTCAAGAAAGTTCAAGAAAAGATATTGAACGAGCTTTCAGCATCCTACAAGGTCGTTGGGGAATTATACGACAATTCGCACGCGCTTTACAAATCAACTTGTTGAAAAGAATCATGTAATGTTGTATAATATTACATAACATGAAATTGCAATAGAAAAAATTCGAATTGTCGAATTTTAATGATATGTTCGTTAATCCACAACCGAACATTCAACGAAATTGGATCGAAAAATGCGATTTACATATTAAGAAAACCAAATAACTTCGAGATAGTAAAGTGCACAACGAGCTTCGACACGACCTCATGGATCATTTGTGGAACCCTAATCACTAAATTCTATTATTTATTTGTTTACGTACTATATTTTTTTTATTTTTATGTAATTTTTTTTAATTGTAATGTGTTTATAAGTTTAATGAAATTTATTTAAGTTTAAAATGTGTTATTTCTTATTTTAAGTAAATGAAAAAAAAATACATTTTTTGGCTATGGCTTGAAGCCAACAAAAGAGCCACCAAAATATGGTGTCATAGCTTTTTTGGTGTCATAGCATTTTTGCTGATGTGACGGTATTTTTTGTGCCATGGCTCAACAGTACCTCGCTCTCTTAGTGGCGACTCAATGGAGGTAATTAAAATTTCAAAACATCATCCCATATATAAAACAAGCTATCCTAAACTTGATTTCTTTACTAAACCTTTAAAAAATGACATGTGGCATTTAAATTAATCGAATGGTCAATGTTAATTTAACTTAAAAAAAACCAAAAACATCCCTTCCCACCAGCTATACCCAAATCAGATACCCCATGAACAAAAACATTCGGTAAAAAATATACAAACACTTTGTAACTCCTCCGGCAAAACAATCACCCCCAAATCTGCCCCATTCTAAATTCGCTATTCAACAAATTCAACAACTTTGATTCAACCAACTGATTTGTTCGCCTATCAATTTCTTTTATAAGCAAAATCATAACAGAATACAATAAAAATAGAAGGAATACGATGATCGCAATAACGAAAAAAGGCCGGTCTATCAAGGCGCTGCATAAATCATGTGTAAAAAATATTGATGTGTGTATCTCTTATGTGTATCAAAATGATAAATTAGATGACATGGTGAACCTCCCCAATTATTTATAGCAAAACATATTTGTTCCAGGTTATATTTCGATTCGATTACTTTATTGATTAATGTATAATGGTTTGTTAAATCATTGTTTATAATTACTAGATATTAATGTTATTGTCCACTTGATAATAGATTTACAAAAAACCTATTTGTGTTTCTACCAAAAGTATTTACAGCAGATGGAATATAATGTTTCATTAGCTTGAACCACCTTTGGTGGACTCCATTGTTGTGTGGTAAGTTTTTATGTATTATGTTTTCCTTTTAGATGTTTGTGTTATTATATGCATCGGTTTTATCTATTTTTGTTTCCTATGCGAACCCAAATGAAAATTGATTTAAATTAACTTTATGAATTTTGTTTGCTTGATAGTGTATCGATTTCATCAAAAAGACAATGTTTCTTCGGTAAACCATGTTTACCATTATATGGACGAGGTAATCATTATGACGGAGGTGGGTCGGTTGGTGTTTCTTGATCACCGTCTCTAACTCTCATTTAATTAAGGTTTGTTTCCTCTTGGACATTATTTCGTATAAGATCGTTGCTTCATTTAATTCCTATTTTTTTATATAAGACACAACTAACAAAGTCCCTTAAAAACACAACAAGAAGGAGGAAGTATCATCCTTTTTGTGGAATTAAAAGAGGAGACCGATACCCAAGAAGGTCGGGTAAATTAGCTTCAAGAAGAGGTAAGGGAACTTAAACAAAAGCATAAGCAAGAGTTTTATGAGGCATTAAAGTACCGTGAACTTCTGCAGCACGTCATAACTAATCATATTTTTTTCATTTTTTAAACAAAATTAAATATTTTAGTGATTATAGGATACATATCGTGAAAAAGTTGCACATTTGGAATTAGAAAAAGTAGCTCACCTTCTGTGTGTGTGTGTCTGTGTGTGTGTGTCTGCTATTGTTCCTAAGCAGAATTTGATAGCGAGAACAAAGTCTACATTTGATAATGCTAAAGTTCCTACTAATACTTGATTGTAAATATTTTCTCACCTATTGTATATATATTTATTATATCATTGACTTTTCATATGCGACTTGCATACTTTCAAGTGCTACCAGTTTGGGTAGTATAATCCGTTGATTGTTTTTTTAATAAGTTGTCTTAAAGTAGGTTGTTTCACACTTTCACCCATAAATAATGAATTAAACCATTTGGATAAACCATCCTAAGCATCTTCAAAACTGTTTATATGTTGTTTCAGTAAGGTATAAGCAAATAGTTCTATTTAAAAAGCAATCCCAAACGCCCTCTTATTTTATTGGGTTGCATTAGATGTAAGAAGACCCCCTTAATGAATTGTTGATGTAAGTGGGTTTATTGTAATATTGTGTTTGGTTTTTCATGGTTTGTAGAAGTTGATACGATGAAGGAACGATTTGCTAAGCTTCTTTTTGGATAAGACATGTCTAGAGTGGGCAAAGGAGTTTGCACAGCTTTAGCGATCTGAGACGCTATAACAAATCTATGTGGTCAGTATGCTAAACCTTATCTTTTCATGTGTGTGTATTTGTATATACTTACATGTGTGTGTACCTTTGGCAGTCCTGCTTTATTTTATACTACATAATATTTTCTAATTGGAGTTTGTTTGGGTTTTTGATAAGATAGCTTCTGTGTTTGGGGAGTTGTGGATGTTGGAGCCGTTGGCGCTGTAAAAAAAGATAATGTGGCAAAAGGAAATGGATTGTGTTGATAAAATATAATGCCTAAAAACATTACTAATATTTTTCACATCTTTACGTTTTGATAATCACAAAAAATAAAAACGTTTAATGTAAAATTAAACGTAAACAAGTAATTAGTAGTAAATTTTCATTTCGAAATTTATATCACTTCAAGGTATGAATAAATAAATGCTCAATGCATTTTAAGATCAAAGAAAATTTTCATTCAACCTCACACTATTATAAAATGCTGTAAATATTTTTATAAACATTACAAAACATTTTATACAATTAAAAGAAATGTTTTATTCAAAATAAATATTTTGAAATTCAAATTTTCAGAAAACGGCTAGAAAAGTTCTAGAAAATTCCCCCTACACAAAAGACAAACTGGGGAGCCCCTAGTCTAGGGCGGCCCCCTTAAATACACGGGCGTCCCCCTTAATTTTAAGGGGACCGCCCATAGACTGACGCTCCTCTAGTTTGTCCTATAAATACTGGACTTTTCCTCACTATTTTCTCACCTTTTGCACTTATTCTTTCTGCTCAAAACAACCCACATATCCTCTCTAAAATCCTTTGATTATTTAATCATAATGCTTTGTTTCCAAGTGATCCAAGCTTAATTTCTCAAGTGCAAGAGAAGAATACTTCCATCATCAAGTGAAGAAGTATTACACCTTTGTGTGTTGTTACAATTTTATTGCATCCATACCATAACTTGTAAATCAATTGTATATTCTTGTATTTGTGTGAATTAGCTATATCTTGGCGATCTTGGTAAATATAGTTAGATCGTGGGATCTTACCATTATGTTAGATATTTGTGATTAAGTAGTAGGTGGTAAAGTGAAGTCTTGAAGTTATGAAGAAGTCTTGAAGTTGTGAAAAGTCAGTGAATTTCGAAGTCGTGAACAGTATTGAAGGTCGTGTTGTGATAGATTGGTTTTAGCTAAGATTGAACTCGACGTTTAGCTTTGTTGGTCTAAATCGGTGTAAGCAAACGTTGTGTACGGTTTTCTCCGCCATAAATGGAGTTTGTTGACATAGTGAAGAAAACTCTCGAGTTTGGTGCTCGGGGAGTGGAGTATGGGCGAAGAGGTGCTTCGTTACCGAACCATTTTAAAACATCGTTTGTGGTTTATTTTCTTACATATCTTTGGTCTTAGCATTATTTGCTTTTATAATTGTTTATAATAATCATATTATTTATATTAGCAATTATTGAATTCCATAAAGTCGAATGTTTGGCTCGAATTTTTACAAACCACCTTAAAACTTTAAATTAAAAAGCAATAAACAATTCAACCCCTTTTAGTTTTCCACAATAGGTATCAAGAGCTACTCAACAAGATTTTAAAATAATTGTATTTTAAAACTTGAATTGATCTAAATTGGAATCGAAAATATTTAGAAGTGCAATTTATTCAAAACCACCACAATTTGAAAGTGATGGATTTATTTATTGGAAAAATAAATTCAAACTTAAGTGAAGAAAAAGATCTAGAACTTTGACATATAATTACCGAAGGTGATTTTTCCTCCTATTCAAAATAACTCGAAACTAAAAAGGCATGAAATTGTACCTTCTCATAAACAAAACGATCGATCTTAAAAGAAACTGCTAAAAATAATAAGCTAAAATGGTAATTTATAATGCTTTACCACGTAAAGAATATGAAAGAATTTTTATGTGTCAAACCGCAAAAGAAATTTGGGATACATTGTTAATCACTCATCAAGGTAATAATCAAGTCAAAGCTAACAAAATAGATCTTCTTGTTCAACAATATGAACAATTCATGATTCCGGAAGAGGAATCAATAGATAATGCATTTGCTAAATTTAACACTATTATTACTAGTCTAAAAGCACTTGATGAAAGTTTTTCTAGCAAGAATTGTGTAAGAAAATTTCTTAGGGCATTACATCCTAATGGCGCGCAAAAGTCACGGCGATTTGAAGAATCAAAGAATCTAACAAGTCTATCACTTTCACGAACACATTGGAAATTTAAGTTTATGAGAAGTAATTAAGAAGATTTCGAAACCGTCAAAAGCAAAAAGGAAACAAAGTAGATTTATTGCCTTGAAAGCAAAATGAATCTAGTGATGATGATAGCTAAACCTCCGATATTGAATTATGAAGAATACTTCATGGCCCGTAATAGACTTCAAGAAATTCTTCAAAAGACTAGGACATTCGTAAGACAACCACATGAAGAGAGAACAATCATTCCAAATATATAAAGACGACTAAATGTCAAAAGGCGAAAGAAACGCTTTAAGTGTGGAGATTCCAATCATCTCGTTGGAGAATGTCTAAAACTTCAAGATATCAATATTCAAAAAGCGTTTGTTGGAGGATCTTGGAGTGATAGCGACGAAGATGAAGAGGAAAAGACAAATGACGAAAAGTGTCTTATGGCTAAAGCTTCCAATGAGGTACTTTCCGAAACCGAATACTTTAGTGATGACCTATCATCACTAGACGAAAATGACTTAGATAGTGAATATAGTAGACTATGTAAATTAGGACTAAAAGTCATGGCTAAAAATAAAACTCTAAAACAAGCTAAAATAGAATTAGAGAATGAAGCACTTGAATTAAAAGATAAATTATCTAGGATAGAAAAAGGTAAGGAAGTAATTGAAGAATGTAAATTATGTCAAGACCTTAAGCTTGAAAATGAGAAGCTTAGAAAAGAAATATCTAGGCTAAATCAATTTAAATGATATATACACCTCACTAAGAAAATCATAAGTTCTCAAAAAAACTTTCGAGGATAAATCTGGGTTAGGTTTTAACTTTACCAAAGGGTCACCTAGCGAAACCAAACAAAAGGCTTGTAAATGCCTCAAGAGTCCGAGTCGAAAGAAAAATTGATAGAAATCAAACCCAAACACAAACACTAAATTTATACTTATAAACAGTACTAAAATACCTATTGCATGTGATGAGAGTAAAACTTTTTTACAAACCCCTCCTTAAAACCCGGAGTCGTATTTACTAAACTCACAATGATGTCTAAAACACCTCATCCGAGAAGAAAGAAAAATATTCAATCCTCGTACCAAAAACACCTCAACTAAGAGAGACCAAAGGTAGCCAAATAACCTAACACTAATCACACAATGTAAAATCATCCACACCAATCGAGCTTTACTCAATGTGAAAGATGTTCACCGTGCATGTGTTCGAATCAAATGCAAAACATGTTCGAAAACAATAACTTCGGTCCCATGAAACAATGGGGACCAAATCGCTAAATGATCATATCTTCCGAGGTTAATCATCTACAAGCATCCCTTGGCTTTCGTCAAACAAATTGAAGAACTCATATAGGATTTCCATAAATCCTCATCCTTAAAGCTTGCTACCTTGAAGATTTTTATGCAATTTCTCTTGAAGGCTAAGGTACGTCTCACTCTCTAATTACGTAAATTATAGATTGATATATGATATACTTAGTATAATTAAAATTAGAAATATGTGTAGTCACAAGAAATTCAATTGTTGTGCTTTCTAGTTTAAAAAGAATTGGTACATAAGTGAACCATTTCTTACACATGAATTACCATGAACCACTATGAAATGGAAATCTTCTATGGCCACAAACTTACGTAGACGAAGAAAAGTGAGTTAGTGGATAATAATTAACATAGAAGTAGGATTAGTTTTGCATCGGAAAAATCTTAAACCACTATGGATGAAACAAACTCCCTTCCACCTCGACGCTCGCCTCAACTACGTCTATCAAAATCACCTTATTGAAGAATCAACTCTATTCCGATCTCTCATCTACCACAATATCTACACGTTCCCGTTTCAAAACATATCAATTAATTTTTTCGTCCTAATAAATTAATTCATCATATTCGTAAGGAGTAAAGTCACCAAATCACCTCATGTATTGACATCTTGAATATCTCGTCCGAAAAGTCAAAAAACTTTTAATTAAACAAAATGAGTTAATTAAAAATTGTCAATATTTATTCTCACAACCCTAGCAAAAAAAAATGAGGTGGCGGCCCCTTTAAAATTAAGGGGACCGGCCGTGTAAAATGGTTGGCCCTATGGCTGATAAACGAACTGAACGATCATGAACATTTCATGACCTTTCGCTAAAAAGTTCGTATATGTTGCGTTTATTTATTAAATGAACGAACCATGAACCAACATATTACGTTCGATTAAGTTAAATGAACGAACACGAACAAAAAGACGTTTCCGTTCATTTTATTTCATGAACGTCCGATTATTCGTCGTTAATGATCATATATTTTTATGTTCTTTTATCGTTTTTTATTTTATGATACATTTGAAATTGTGGGCTTTTTATTACTAAACAAAACAACACTAATAAAACACAATATTATGTATTTTTGTAAAATTTATGTTTATTTACGTTCGATCGTGTATGTTCGTTCGTTTATGTTCGTTTAGTGTCTTAATAAACGAACATAAACGAACACGAACAACCATATTTCTTAATTAATCTCGAAAAGCTTAGAAGAATGGTGAATAATGTTTTTCAGTTCTGCATTTTGTATTCAGTTTTAGTTTGTTATGGCTGACTGGGCTTATCCAAATAGCCTTTGAATTTACAGTGTTGTATGTTGATCATATATTTGTTATTAATATAATTCACCATTTGAAGGGAAGTTCCTACTGTTATGCTATAAAAATAGTCAACAAATATAGTTATTGCAATTTCAATACAAACCATACATCCACAAGCTAGTATATCATTGTGTCTTGCCCAATCCAAGAGAGAAACATAACATGCCATCTAGTTAAAAGGTGTGTTGTCGTTAAGGTATGTGAGTGTAAAGTTAACGGCTGTTTGGAGAATATGTAACGAAGGACTAACGATGTGAGATAGTTCGTTGTTAAGGGTTGTAAGATGTTCCCTCACTTTTTTACCCATATCACATTAAATCAACATGTTCATGGATCTTCTTTGTCTATTTTTTGGACTCCAAATATACGACTCATTCACGAGTTCAAATCTACGGATGAAAACGTAAGAAAATTGACAAGAACGAAAAAAAACGTACAAAAACGGATAGAAACGTACCAAAAATGTATGAAAACGTCTGAGAACGTATGAAAACAGCGAAAAACAGACAAAAATATACACAAACGGATAAAAGATGATAAACACGGATGAAAACGTAAGAAAACGTACAAAACGGACTTTGGCAAACAAGGATAAATTTTGCACTTTACTCCAAATATATTAGGGTAAAGGCCATTTATTACCAACCTACTTTCTCATTTGTGCCGAAATGACCAACGTATTTTTTTTGTACTTACTACACCCACGTACATTCAAATTTCGTTCGATATCACAAATATAACCATAAAATGACTATATTACCCTTATCTTCTCTACATCCACTCAGATCAAAAGACAAGGGTAATATAGTCATTTTATGGTCATTTATGGTCATATAGGTGATATCAAACAAAATTTGAATATACGTGGGTGTAGTAAGTACAAAAAAAAGTAAGTAAGTCATTTCGGGACAAATGAGAAAGTAGGTTGGTAATAAATAGCCTTTACTCTTGCCAATACTTAAAGTTAAGTTAAAAATAAACTAAGGAACATAAAAATTACTTCTTAGGTTTTTATTTTTTAGAGTCGAAGTAATTTTGGTTCCACATATAGTATTTTTCTTACATACTCTTTTTATTTTTGCATTTTTTTACATTGTTGTTGACTTGTTTAGGTGACAAAAATGCCAAAAGCTACTACCACCGATATATCTCTCACTAAATCCTACATCCCAAAAGTATCCAAAATTCCCGGCATCTCCCCTACTATTGCCCAATTCTACAAACCTATTGAAAACCGCAACATTCACGAAGGTCGTGTTGTTGATCAAGCCTACTACAAATCCAACAATATCGAGCGTCTCTTTACTAACATTCGCTTCAATTGTCTCTTTCAAATCAACGAACCGATTGTTCCAAGATTTATTCTAGACTTCTATAGTCAAGTCACGGTACAAACCGATGAATATGGCTATCTTGTTATCTCTTTTATGATTCAACACGAATTCATAACTCTTACTCTCGCTCAATTCGGTCAAATCCTCAAAATTCCATACAATGGTCAAGCCGTTTTTACAAATGAATGGGACCTTGCATCTCTTGAGTATTCTCAAGAAACCGAGGGACCATATTGCACCGATCTTCCTACTCCCGAAGACATTCGTCGACTTCTTGAATTGGAACGTGTCGTGGTGGACCGTACCATTAAAAGCCAAACGGTCTCTCTTAATCCAAATCAAATTCTCACCAAAGAACTAAGCCCCGACATGAAGTAATGGGAAGAACTCATTCAAGAGAAAGTGTTCGGACTAAGAGGACATCAGGACCATCTCCCCGCTTGTCTTGCTCACATGTTGTATTGTGTTGTTGCCGAAGAACAATACATTTTTTTTAATTTCTTTGTCAAAAGAATCGAATGTGCGAGAGCTACTCCAACCGCAAATCTTCCGTATGGCGTGTTTCTAACTCGTCTTTATCGACACGTCATGGAAACGTATCCTCATCTTGACAATGGTATCTATGAAATTATTGAGCGAGTCATGCGTTCTCTTGCCCTAAAACAAACTTGACGACCTCGAAGTGATCGTGGCAAGGCACGTCATTCCGTCTCTTCTTCATCCTTTCATCATCAAGGCACATCATCTCATCAACACGAGGATGATGATGATGATGTCGAAACTTCTCGAGCAAGTACTCCATCTCCTACCACCTATCTTAACTCTCTTAATCCACTCAACTACCAAAACTACCAAATGCCTTCCTCTTCCGAACAAACCGATGAAACTCTCTTTTGAACAACAAACCACCTTGCTTAACCAAACGCAACAAATGCACAAGTAAAGAAGATAAAAAGAAAAAAAAAAAAGAAATAAGGAAGAAAGAAAAGGAAGATGCGCGGAGGGTTCAAGTCATTTGGAAAGGCACTAAAAGGATTTTGTGTTGTTGTTGTTTAGCAAGAAGAAGAAGTGAAGAGATAGTTTGAATAGCTAGATATCTAAATGTAGTTTAAGAAATTTTTTAACTTGATTATGTGTATGTTCTTAACAACTTGTGTGGTGATTATCCGATGTATTCGGAAAGACTTATGTGTTAATTATCTTTAGGTACTTGTTTGCTATGATGACTTAAACCTTTAGTTGTTTTATTTAATCAACTACTTATGCTACTTTGGTTTCATGACTTATATGTATATTACATGCTATATGAATAAATGTGGCCATAGACAACTCAATAGGGCTTGCGTAAATAACCACCAAAACAGAAACACTCCTCACAAAAAATTAATGAGAAAAATCGTTTTTCTGTAAAAAATGGAAGCCAACAGAGGGCGGCCCCCTTGACTTTGTCTTTGTTTCAATCATGCAAAAACGTAGCCTTTTTATTTAGGTGAGATTTAGAGATAAATAAACAATCAAATTTTAAAATAATTGTGTTAGGTGGTGTTTGTTTTTTAAAAAGAGTCTCTTAACAACCTCTTGATCTGACTCATTCAGACGCGCTCAGACATTTGGTTCATTAAGTGCGTTTGTTTTTTTTCTTTCGTTCAACGCAGTCAAAGGCTGAAACATCTTAACCAACTAGATGTGGATGTGGGGTCTTGATGCCTCTTAATACCTCTTCCTCATTTACTTTTTTTTTCTTTAGTTAATTTTTTTTTGTTTTTTCACTTTGGTTTTGTGAGATATATTTTTACTCGTCATTATTTTTTAGTTTTATTTTTTTTTGTTTTTTATCTTTTGTTTTGTGAGATAAATTTTTTTTTACTCTTTCTTTTAAATATTGATACTACATTAAAAAGATTAATATTTCTTTTTTTGTTAAATAAATATGATCAAAATACTGATGATAGATGATGCATTTTCAAAACAATAGTAATATGTAACTAGTTTGTGAAATTAAATTGTGACTGTGTAATTTACATGCGAACTTAATTTTTTTCACTAAAAAGTATTTTAATTGTCACTTGACAATGTTAAGTATACTACGAAATATTATTTTTCACAATTTTATGATTGTAAAGTTAATGATAGTAACAATTTGCAAAATGATGAAGATGTTTAACCACATTGGAATACAATATATAACTACTTTGTGAGAATAAATTGCGACACAAAATTTTGAATGTCTTTAAGACATTTTATTCTCACGTTGCACAACTATTTTAATTTTATGACTAAAATGTTTTATATAATTTTTAAACATGTTTATGTTTCGTAAGAATAAAACTGATTTTAAGAATAAACTGATTTGTACTTTTATCGTTCAGACATTTAAAAAGTAAAAAACAAACAATATCATTTCATTCAGATTCAGACATTTGCGCATCAGATTCAGATTCAGATTCAGATGTGCGAATCAGATTCAGAGCCTCTTAATAAACAAACAACACCTTAGTCTTAAGTCTTAACAAAGTCAATGCCTTTCAAAATTTGGAGGCCTTTGAAGAAACGATAGGTTCTCATCCACTTTTTTTTTTTTGAACGGCAAATTTATTAGGAACTAGCAAGGAGCTAGATTAAACAACTACAATATAAGGGTTTTTAAGCCAATCGTCCCAAGAGAACGACGCTTTACATCTATATTTGCACCAAAAATAAGAATTAGAAACTAAGTTATCAAAAATCAACGCCTTCTCGGGGATCTTCGTATCAAAAAGTAACATGTTACGGAAACGCCAAATCAACCACCATAAAAAACTCCCTCAAGCATACCTTTAGTCTTAGAAGGAATCCGAAGCGACACAAGCCAACGCCGCCATTCCTCATACGAATTCACGTCCTCGTGATCAACATTCCACCACGCAGAGATCTTTCGAGTCAATTGTCTAACCACCCTACATTGGAAAAAAAGATGACTAGATGTCTCCGATCCTTCCTTGCATATAGGACATTCCATTGTATCAATATCCATCCCTCTACTTGAAATGTTAAATCTAGTCGGTAGGGCATTAGACATGACTTTCCACGCAATAACATTCACCTTAATAGGAACAAGATTAACCCATCTAGTTGACGAATTAACCTTATGGAATCGATTGTCATCAATAACCTTTCGTAAGGAAGCCACCGAAAACTCTCCACTATTATTTAAAGACCAAACATACCTATCATCACAAGGCTTCAGCTGAATATTCTGAGATATATCCACCATCGCATTGTATTGCGACTCTTCGACACCACTTCACGTTTTTCCCTACGAAAAATATGGCTAAACATATGTTGCATTCATTTTCACACTAACAGTCATCATTTTATCCATTTCAAGAGCATATAATCGTGGAAATAAGACTTTCATAGTACCACCATCGAACCATTTATCCTTCCAGAACCGTGTACCCTCACCATTCCCCAGATTAAGACGCATGAATTCAAACATATTAATCCCTTTATCTTGCAAAATCTTCAGCTCCTGAATAATAGAAATCCAACTAGAACGATAGCCTCCACCATTCCCCTTTTCTAAGCTTCCATCATCTCCATGAATCGCTTAATCACATAGACCAATAACGAAGGTTTTATGAGAATATAACGCCACACCCATTTTAGCAAAAGGCTAACGGTTTAGGCATATAGACTTGATACACCCTAAACCTCCTTTTTCTTTAGGATTAACACATTACTCCACATTAACCCATGAAGAATTTTTTTACTGTTTAAGGTCATGGCCATTAAAAAAATGACTACGAATAGATTCAAGCGAGTTCAGAATGCATACCGGTACTTTATAAATAGACATATGGAAGATCGGAATAGACCCCAACACAGATTTGAGAAGCGTGAGCCTACCTCCAATCGATAAGGTTTTCATTTTCCATCTAGAAAGGCGTGTTACCACCTTATCCACCACCTCTTTCCAAGCATGTTTTGTAGACATACAATCACCCACTTTCGTTCCCAAATATATGAAAGGAATTTTAAGGACGAGACATCCAATTTTGGCAGCCGCATTAGACACACTGCCATCTTCTACATTCACCCATAAGTTTGCTTTTACACATGTTAATCCGCAACCCAGATGCTCTAAAAAAACAATCCAGCACTTTAACCAAAGTATCAATGTTTACGTCACTCCATTGGCCAACGAATATAGCATCGTCCGCATAGAACAAGTGAGACAAAGATGTTGAGGAATTAAATTTCATACCCGTGAATAAACCCGCATCAACAACCCGCTGAAACGAAAGATGTAAGCTCTCCATAATAAGAATAAATAAGAAAGGGGATAACGGATCACCTTGCTTGAGACCTTTAAAAAATTGAAACTCCTTTGTCGGGCTTCCATTAATGAGAATGGATCCTCTAGACGACTTAAGACAACTCTGAATCCATTTCCTCCATTTATCTCCAAAACCAAACTTAACTAAAACGTCATCCAAAAAATCCCAACGGACCGAGTCATAAGCTTTCTCAAAGTCAACTTTAAAAATAAGAGCACGTTTTTCCTTTCTTCGACACCATTGGAGGACCTCATTGAACACTAGTATTTGATTTTTTACGAATTGCAGCTCTGATATTGAGTGACTCAAAATTCCCAATTATTTACTAGTTTTGAAAATCACGACTTTTCAAAATCGTGACGCTAGAGACGATGACTGAACAAATGGCGTGACCAACTCTATATGAGCACAGAGACTTTTAAGAATTGGAGGCCTAAAAATATCAAAAGCCTAAAGTCTTGGCTTTACCAGCTTAACTCTAAAACTAGCACTGATAATGATTTTACTATCATCAGTAACCACTTTCTTTTCATTGAAATATGCTCTTCACTGTCGTTGGAATATCAACACAAACATCTTTATATTTATTATTTTTGTAAGGTGTATATCGTAGTTGGGTGCTACTATTGGTATCCTCTGACCCACTGAAAAGTACCAAATATTCTTTTTGTACATTTTTTTTTACAGTACAACGCAATTTTATATCATGTCATGTTTCGTATTTTTTGACAGTTTCATACTTTTGACCTGTTAAACTTTATATTTTTCGTTTCGTATTTTCCGTGTCACAATTTTATAACATATACAAAATTATAAAAATAAAAAAAAATCAAAAAAATGAAAAAAAATCAAAAAACAAATAAAAGATGAAAAAAAATCAAAAAACATAGAGGGGTATAACCGGTGTTTTAGAGGGGTACGTATAACATTAGCCATCGTAGTTAATGCTTTCAGAGTGACTCGTTTGTTTTCTTCTGGGGTAGGACACAAGTCGTTACCAGATGTTTATATTTATTCGTATTTTTTTAAGTATAATAATATTGATAATTATAAATTACTAAACAATACATTTATTGGGGGACCCGACCCAACAAAAAAATAGGTCGTATTAAATGTTTTTGACCCGACCCCACCCCCACATTAATAAAAGGTTTTTCCTTATTTTTTTTTTACGATTTTTTTTAATATTTTTTTTTTCGGAATACCCTCTCGCACTGTTTGAGTCATCGGTCTGTTTTTATTATGAATATAAAACTTGTAAAGTTTCCTCAAACCTCGCGCTCTTTAATTGTCCCG
This sequence comes from Tanacetum coccineum, assembly GCA_026074375.1. Classification (NCBI taxonomy): domain Eukaryota; kingdom Viridiplantae; phylum Streptophyta; class Magnoliopsida; order Asterales; family Asteraceae; genus Tanacetum; species Tanacetum coccineum. The sequence continues at coordinate 57,175 of BQNB010014073.1, read as the reverse complement.
TTTTTTTTTCTCAAAAATTTTCTTTTCTTCTCTCGGAATACCCTCTCGCACTGTTATAAGTCATCGGTCTGTTATTTATGAATAAAACTTTAAGATTTCTCAAACCTCGAGCTCGCAAATCGTCCCGCAGCGTCGCGCGTTGACCGTTTTTTTTTTTTAAAATTTCTAAAAATAAAATTTTCCTTTTATTTCCTCGGAATATCTTCTCGCACTGTTTGAGTCGTCGGTCTGTTTTTTATTAATAATTAATAATTTCTAAACAATACAATTACTGGGGGGCCCAACCCAAAAAAACGGGTCACATTAAATGTTTTTCACCCGAACCCCCACATTAAATAAATTGGGTAACATATTAAACTGTTTTTTGATCCCGACCTCACATTAATAAAGTGGGTCACATCACATTATTTGTTTTTGGCCAGTTTTTTTTTTTTCTCAAAAATTTTTTAAAATAATTTTTTTCCTTTTTTTTTAATTAAATGTTTTTGACCCGACCTCCGCATTAATAAAGTGGGTCACATTATTTGTTTTTACCAGTTTTTTTTTGTTTTTTTTTTCTCAAAAAAAATTTAAAATAAAATTTTTCTTTTTCTTCTCGGAATACCCTCTCGCACTGTTGGAGTCATCGATCTGTTTTTTTATGAATAAAACTTTAAGTTTATTCAAACACCGCGCTCCGCTAACCGCCCCGCAGCGACGCGCGGGTATAGCTACTTGTATATATAAAAGAGCAGGAAGTATAAACAGTAAGTTGGAATAAAATATTATTTTACGCACGCATATCGAGGAATTCCTTTTTTATATATTTTCAAAACGCACCCTAAACTTTAACTATTTACGCACACTCACAATAACAAAATTTAATATTTTATTAAAAGTTCATGCACAAGCCCCGTGCGTGCACGGGCATTAAAACTAGTTAGTAAATACAAAATAAATAATAGAAATAAGTACCATTCATAACGAATTTGTTATTAAGAAATTACAAGAATGAAACATATAGAAACATAGAAATAGTCAAAAAAAATACGGTTACAAGAAGCCTGAGATATCAGCCCATAATCTCTTCTTATACCTTTGACCCCCTCATTTGATCATTCACGACACAAACAAGAAACCTAAAATATTATACATCAACAGTCGGCAATATCAAACCATCTTCGTATAGTTATAAGTATGACACTCACCACACACTGATCACATACTCACATAATAGCAATCCCTCGTCAGCAATATGGTAGTCGTGACCTCAAGACTAAATTTATGATATGGCGCAGTTTTTGGTTCGTATTTAAGAGGAGTTTCAGTTTTTGATTCGGTAATGATTCGTTTGATCGAGTTTTGAATTCAAGCGTGAGTTTTGGGCTCACGTTTGCCAATACTAAAGTGTGCCCTGTTGACTTTTGGTTCGTGTTCGGGACGTGTTCGTGTTTGGAGTTTCTAGTCGACGGGGCTGAATAACACCGCCAGTTCATGTGCGGTTGAGAGCTTTTGGTATCATGTACTCAAGGTTCGAGTTCTTGTTTTGGATTCAGTCTCGGGAATATTTCATATTATAAGTGTTTATGTTCGGATCGGTGTTTATACTCGAATTTGAATCAACTTATATTTCCACTTAGAGGTAATCATGTTCCTGTGTCGCGGGTCAGACCTTTGTGTCTCATCGACTTTTGGTACGCATTTAAGAGTGTTAGCGGAATCATAATCTTGGTTTTTGGTTTCTCAAGTTAGCAGTTCGTATTTACGTTGGAGTTTTGAGCCGTGGTTTTTTCTTTTGGAGGTAAATCTTGAGCCACCATCATTTAATAATCATACGTTAATTTTGCTAGTTCATCAAAGAGATAAATGGCCTTTTAACAAGAAGATGAAATCTGCATTTTTTGCTTTGTAGAATTTTTATGCAAGACCTAAAGTATGATTAGGTCAAATTATATTATAGACAACGAGGAAATCCTTGTTATTTGCTAAGAATGTACATTAATAGAATCATCATCAAAGGCTGAATTAAGTAACACTGACTAATCGCTTAATAACCTTGGATATTCAAGATGTTCTTTAATATGATCTTACAACAACATGATTGCACTTAGAAGTGATGAAAACTAAACTGAAATGAGCCAAGAAACCTATAAGTTTCGATATGTAATTTGGGTGGAGATATGGCTTTCTTTAAATGACAATGTGTCACAGCTTAACAGGCCTTTCATACATGTATCCATACATGTTTAATCTTAAGTTAATGTAGCAATTTGTAAATAGCACATTTGGACCATGTGAAGTTAACGATGTAAAACTAGTACTGAAAGGTATCCTTGTCAATAAACATGAAATTTCACATTAATATATTGATTTAGGTTCATTTGGATACAAAGTTTTTTGTGGATACCAGGGGACCAATCTCCACCCTTCATCTTCATCTTAATCTAATGGATAAGATTAAACCAAAAATTATTTTCAACCTTTTTTTTCAAATCTTAATATCTCTCAAACCGTTAATCGTCAAGCGAAAAAAATATACCATCACGATGAGCATTTAATTATCTTTCTATAGATATCCACTTTGATATACTTTCGACAAAAAAAAATTCAAGTTTTTTTCACTTTTTTCACGTTTTTTTCACATTTTTTCACGGTTTTTTCACTTTTTTCCACGTTTTTTTTCACGTTTTCTCACTTTGATATACTTTCGACAAAAAAAAAATTTCCGTTTTTTTCACATTTTTTTCGACTTTTTCTCATTGAAACTTGCATGAGAATCATATATGATATTTAGATTTACTGTTAAATCATATGATGTTAGTGGTTAAAATCATATATGATTGTGTTAGTATATATGATATTAGTGTTAAGTCATATATCGATATTTAATTTTAGTGTTAAATCATATATGATATTAGTGTTATATCATATATGATTTTTTAATTGCAAATTCAACAACGAAAAAAAAACGAGGGGAAAACAACAGAGAGAAAAACGGAAGAGAAAAAAAAACGAAAAAAGAAAACTTTTTCTCGAAAAAACCGTGAAAAAAAAAACGAAAAAGAGGTGAAAAAGTAAAAAAAACGTGAAAAATCTGAAAAATATCTGAAAAAAATCGTGGAAAAAAGATGAAAAAGAAGTTGAAAAATAACGTATATTTTTTTTTTTTGTCGAATAGTATATCCAAAGTGGATATCTTATTGAAAGTATTTAAATGCTCGTCGTGATGGTATATGTTTTTTTGACTTAACGATTAAGGGTTTTTTGGAGATATTTAATTTTTAAAAAAGTGGTGAAATAATTAAATGCTTTTTTAAATCACAACCATTGCTTTTTTTTAGATGAGATGGTGTGGATGTGTTCCTCTATTGTATTCCATCCTCTTTTTAGGTAATCAAATAATCTTCTTTAAATATTTTTTTGTTATACACTTTTAGTACAAAGTCGGTTAGTTTTGAAGCTCATGCTTATATAATCAAATGTGTATAAATACCTTTGGGATAAAAATAAGTTTGAAATGCAAGACTCGACCATTAATTAATTTGCTCGTTATTAATCTGTAGTCCGTAAATTTATGTAGAACATTGGACCGGTAAATAAGTTTGGTCGTGGTTTAGCTTTAAGAGTTGGCTAAGGTACGGATATATCTACTCTCTCTTAAGCATTATTTGTTCGTACGGATATTCTTAATACCCATTTCTCTTTAATATTATTATGATTTATGCGTTGCATCGTTCGTTTTATTATTCGTACAGATATTCTATCCTTTCTTTTAAGGATTCTCATGACTCCTTGCCTCTGTATCTTTATGCACATTTCGAGTTCCCTATATATGTTCCCTTGCATTTGATTCGTTAATTCGTTTGTACATATTTGATGAGTTGACTGAACTTTAAATTCGTTTGTATTACTGCATTCATTTGACTTGTTCCTGGATATGAACTTATCAGTGTTTGTTTAGACATGCTCTTCTTTGGACTTGCTATGTTTTGTTTCGATATTGCTATCATGAAACCCTTTATTCTATTCGATGCCCGAGGCTAAACTAGAAAAAAGACCATGGATGAGGTACAAATGGCCGCGTCATTGGGGCACCAATGGTGTGACAACTATTGTGGCGGTTGTTGTGATCCAGTCCAACGGCGTTTCTCTTTTGTATTTGTGTGCTCTATTATGCACTTTGCCATATATGATTTGATTTATAAGGAGCGTATGGATGCATCCTAGATACTTTGTTTAGAACTCGTGGGGCATTTCCACGGCAATTTCATATGATTATTTTGGATACCTGTTTGTTTGGGCTAATACTATTATCGTTTTGCTATTATGTTTCGTTTGACTATCTGCTTGGTTGGCTACCTATTTGTGTCTTGGCTAACTTTTTGTTTGGTACCTAAATTCGTTTTTGTAGCTAATTCGTTTTGCTACCTAATTCTGTCTTGCTAACTATTTCTATTGGCTTCCTATGTTTGTTTTGGCTGCCTTTTATTTGGCTATTATTTCATTCAGGTCTTTGATATATGAGATCCTTGTTGATTTATTTATTCACTGTTGCATGCTTGATCTATCTGCCTTTGGATGTATATATGTTTTTTCTATATCTGTTCAATGAGCTTTTTAGCTCAGCCACCTTTTTTTTTCTCTGAGGCATGTTTTAAGAGGTAGTCTGAGTCTATGTGTGTAGAGTGTCTTAGGGAGCTCTAGTGGGACCATCTTGGGAACTAGATACCATAGCTACACATATAAGTTGCTTAGAAAGTTGATTTTGGTTACGTTGCTTCATGGAAGACTTTTTTTTCTAGTATTTGTATTTCCTTAGTGATTGGTTGTATTTTGTCAACCCAATTTTATTAGTTAAAGTCTTAGCTTGCTTATGTTTTGGTTCCGTTAATGTACATTTGTGCCCGTTTCGGGGCGAGGTGTTACACTAACGCTTCCCTTAGCAAAAGATTGTAACAATTAGACTTTTAACTTTCGAGGACTCGAGTTAGTTTTTTTGCTTAAATTGTATCTATGAAGAATATAATTAAAGAATGGCTTTTATTTGTAACCCTTCTATCAAAAAATTATTCGCGGTGAAATATAATTTCATCTTTTTATGGTGTCGATCGGTTTCTTTAACTTTCATGATAGGTCATTAGGTCTTACATGTGATTACAAAACCAGTTTGATATGAATTTTGCTTCCTATTTTACTGTTTGAGTTTAATGGTGCGTATGGTTCATCGCCAGCCAACTCACGGGCTACGTCAATCTATCGGATATTAGGCTCCGCAACAACGCGCAGCCGCATAATACCTCATTTCATATAAAATTGTTGCTCGGTATATATGTTTGGGCTTTTTTAAGTTTTTTTTTCAACTTATGGACCTATAATTGATCTGTTTTGTGTGTTATACAATTCTTTTGCATTATTTATAAATGTATTGGATTTAAAAATATTTTATCTATTAGTATGATTTTAATCAAAATATTATATAACAAAATACAAAAATATATAAGTCAAAAATTGAAATATAACAGCCCCCGTGTTCTTTAGTGTTCTATTGGACGTCGTCAATTAATTTCACAATGTATCTGTTGTATTGTACGGTATGCTTTTAAATAGTTTTATACGTTAAGTTATAATCGCGTAGCTAAAAAATTAGCGTTAATGTAACCTGACATTCTCAAACGATTATATAGTTTACATCAAGCAAGTGTTACAGTAATTATTTAATGATAATTATTAACTTTGTTATTGTATTTTTATTGGTTGCGTAAAACTTGATTACGTTTCGCGATATAATTGCAATTTAGATCATACCGGATCCACCAAAATTTTTTCTACGCTTCAACAAATACCCCACTTTATTACCCAATACATAAAAATTACTAAAATACATCACCTATATCTCCCTACTATCGGCGTATATGACCCATAGGATACAAGAAAATCTCTAAAAGAACAACATTTCCATTGTTTTCATGGGATAATCTAACTATATGAGACATTATCCAATTTCTTCAAACTCTTGACCAAAGTGACTAGACCATGACCATCATTTATGACCATTTTGTGTCTTCCTGGATAGTCATACATGTGCAATAACTTATAACTTTGCATTGAGATAAGAAAAGAAATAATAGCACTTAAACATTAGAAAAAAAATCAAAAAACACTCTCCTTTGTCCTCCCTCCTACCCACGGCTCAAAACCCTCAATATAACCAACCACTCACAAACTTTTATTTAACACATACAAGTAATCTCACATCATATCTAAGATACCTCAAGATGATTTGAAGTATTGGTTAAAGATTTACAAGTGTGGAAACAAGAAAAGGAAGCTAGGGTTTTTCTTGGAAATCTAGGGTTTTAAAGGGTGCAAGTTTGGTTTTAAAGTCTAAACAAGGGTTTAGCACACATTTTTCATCATCATACATCATCACTAAGGTTACCTAAAACCTTTATCTCCCCCCCTTTCATTTTTCTGATTTTTGTATATATATGATGTTTACATAGCAAATTCACCATTTAGGTTTTTTAAAACATGTTAAATGGTAACTTACTTATGATTTTAGATTTAACACTTTTAATTTGTTTATGTTATTGTTTATATCTGATAAAATGGACATAGAAGTTATTGTTCCTTGTTTGATTTTGTGTAATAATGGTTATATTCAAATTAGGGTTTTAAAAGTTATATATGTTACCACGTAAAGTAAGGCAAATGACTTGTTTAATCTTGTTTATGGACTTTTAGTCATGTTATATGAACACTAAAATAAGGTTATAATAGAAGTATAACTCTTGTACACACTTGGTTAATGCATAAAAAGTTCAAGTGTAAACTTGTAATTTAAAAGTTACTTATGGAAAGTTTATGCTTTCATGTGATGTAATGACTTGTTAATATAGATATCATGGACTCATGTGGACAAACAATGGACCTATGGACACTAAAATATGTATGACATATTGATTATAAAGGAGTTGTCGTGAAGGGTCTTATGGTGAATTTAATTAGTGGAAATTGTATTAAAATAAAAAGTATGTATACTTTTTATATAAATGTATGCAAACGGCTGTTTGATTCGAATTTAATACAGTGGGTTTTACATTTTATATAGATAATACACCCTCATGGCGATTCCAAAAAGATTAAGAAACTCGAAAAAACGGATTTATAACGAAAAAGATACATATTTGGAGTTATACGTTAATTAAAGGGTTTTTAAAAATAACTTTTATAACATTATACAAATAGAAAAGTTTGATGTTTTTTTAAAATATTATACAAATTCAAGGATTCTAAAATGATATGATCGTAATTTTTTTTCGATTTAAAACGAAGAAGTATGAATTACGCGAGTTTATATACTTAAAAAGTATAAAAAACTTTTATAAACATCATTTTTATAAAGTTACTGTTCTATTGACCAGAAATATATATTTTTGTAAACCTCATAAATATACTAGAACTTTCACTTACAGAGATCCGTGTCGAATTAATCGCTAAAAAATACGGAGCTTATAATCGATAAAATACGACGTTTACGGGTTTTACGATAATTTAAACTAATAAAAAGAACTTTATATACTGGTTGTTAAGTGCAGATCAGTATTGGTTTCGTGAACAGTAATAAAAAAAGTAACTGTTCATCAGGGATCATAAATATGAAAATGATCAAAATTATAATAAACTCATCCTAATACGAAAGTTGTTTGGGCACATAAGAAACGTCAAAATGTGCCTTATTAAAACGCGGAAGTTACGCCAGTTTTTACTACAACGGTAATTATTATCGTTTTAACTATTAAACATAATTTTTCCAAACAATTTGATGGTGATTAGCTATGTAGGAAATTATGCATGGTAGTAATTAACCCTAAGTGATAGTACTTATACGACCTTAATTTTTAAATAGGTTGCTTCTTGAACGATTTAGTGACGCATTATTGTGATATTCTTGATTATTCGCTCACTCAGGTGAGTTCACTTAGCCACGTTTTACATGCTTTTGTTTTAACAAAGTTTTTTGGGGTGAGAACTTCAATGTTTTATAATTGGACAAAGTGGTTCAAGTTTTATATTATTATTACGTGTTGCTAAGTAGCGATAACCCTAGTTGAGCCCATTTTTCATGAAAACTGTCAGTACTGGGATTGTGAGCGCGAATGTTTATGAATAGATCTATTGGGATTAGACTTACACGTTGGTGATTAGGCTATTCACTGGCATACGAACGGTATACCATGTTATAGAACATTTAGGATGTTGGGGTTAGAACATCAACGGGAATGTAGGTCATTTATTTGTATTCGTTTATGTTCGAGCTTCAGCTGGTAATGAGCTTTAGGAGCAACGTAATGAATTTATATGATGTCTGCATCTGTTGCATTATCATACACTTGGGAAATCTTGTGGTCTACAATATATATTTATCAAACCTATGAATTCACACATTATTGTTGGACATTTTAAACGCATGTTTTTCAGAGTGATCAGGTAAGCACGAGGTGCAAGGGATACATTGTTGGTTTGATTTTGGATATCATGCATTAACAGATTTTGTCTCTATTACTTTTGTATAACTGTATCATGGGCTAGAAATCTTTGTATTTTGACAATGCGGGAACAAGTGTGAAGCTTGGGCTTATGTAACGAATACTTTGTTAAATCCAATGTATCAGTTTTAAACGACTTTTTGGTCGTTCTATATACATCTTGTGTTATTGATCTATGAAGTAACACGCCTCGGACCCTTATTCCGCTGCGACCCAAATTTAGGGGTGTTACAGATTGGTATCAAGAGCCAAGAGTTTTTTGAGAACCAGGTCAAATGTTTTTGTTGGAATATAACCGTTTTTCAAACATCGAATCATTCATATGGGTTTTTACACGGACTTAGATATGTGCCATATCATTCATGCATTACAATATTGTTGGCAAATTTTGTTGGTTGGACTAGATGCATTTATAATTGGATATACATGTATGATTATAAAGTATTTACTATAAGAGTCTTATATTAAATACTAATATAAGCTATTTTTGAATTTTCAGATTTCAGTCATGTCAGATTCGGATGAATCGGGGATTACATACACGGAGGTTTCCAACCCATTTGAGGGTTTATCAGACATAGGTCTCACGAGAGCCGATGATCACGAGTACCTTGAGCTGATCTGGGGATGCCAAAGGACCCATACGTGGAGGCCGCTATTCAGGCCCCACCCTCTCCAATTATGTGCCTGCTCTGAGGAGCGAGAGCATGCACCACCTTCGTAGGATTAGGTTACTGGCCTAGGGCATGTCATGTTTTGATGAGATTGTTGCTGAGGATCAGCCATATGCTGAGGATGCCTCACCCACTGCTCAGTCACCTGATTATTCACAGAGTCCATATCTGAGGCGGAACGGAGGAGGATGACGATGAGGACCCCGAGGAGGATCCTGTCGATTATCATGCCGATGGAGGAGATGACGGAGATGACGAGGAGGGGTCATCAGAGGATGATGAGGATGTGGAACATGGACAGTAGAGGCCGAGGATGGTGGAGGAGGAGGAGGAGCACCTTAGTCTGCCTGACTCTGTAGTTGTTGCTTTACCGCTACTGATCAGTTGGCCACATTTGCAAAGAAGACAGAGCCGTTCGAGCTGATGAGTTGCGGGCCACTCCACCACCACACCCTCTTAATCGTGTGTGACAGCGAGGATTTCTATTCAGCTCCAGTTACCAACACCAGTATGTCTGATGCAGAGGTTGCCAGACTTTTCGCTATATTAACTCCACCATCATCTCCACTATCCTTGGTCTTCACCTAATAACGAAGAATTTGAAAAAGACCTAGACCGAAAACGGAGTTGTTTGACACAAAATAACGATCGGTAAACAAATCCCGAACCCGGACCCGTTCTTTTTAAAAAAGGGAAAAGTTGTAAAAATGACCCTACGAAAATTTTTGTATTTTTCCTACAAACTATATGACAAAAGAAAATTTTCTAAAAAAAGCAAAATATTTTTGTGATAATTTTTGTATTTTTTATGAATTGTTTAAACTTTTAACGAAATTAAATTATAAAAAATACTAAATGATTACGAAAAATTCTGAAAAATTTACAAAAAATACTAGATACTTTAATGATCCTACGAAAAATAAGAAACAAACAGCAGCTTAAGAAATAAGCCCGTAAATAAGCTATTTTTAGCTTATTAAGCTCTATAAGCCAAAAACCCTTAATATATTAAGCCCTTGTGTCTTTAACGAAAAAAGACCCCAAAGGGCGCTGCGGTATGAGTGTGAGTTATAAAGGGGATGTATCGAGAGTGTCCCGGAGTTAAGTCTTGCTCACCTGGACTCTTGTCTTTCCCCTTTTTTTTCGGAAAACTTCAAAAAGCAGTGGTTAAGCATATTGGGGCTTAAACAACTGTGTCTACTACAACTTTTTTACGGGAAAAGCTGTAAATAACGCTTAATATAAGATTATTTAGTGACAGAGTGCTAAAAAGGGCATTAAAGGCTAAATTTTTGCTAAGTATTTTGGAAGTGTGGGGTAAAATAAGCTATAAAACTAGGATATATAAGCTATGGGGCTACTAAACTAATCTAAAAATAAAGCTAAAAGAAACTAAATGCTTAAACCTAATAAGCTGGAAAAAGCTTATGATGACAGAAACTTAAAAGCAAGACTTAAGGGGCTAAAAACACTAAAATGGGCATTCAAATAAGCTAGCAAAAGGGAAATAAGCAAACTAAACTATCTAATTTAACCTAAAAAGCTATTGAGAGCTAAAATGAGCTAATGGCATAAGCTAATATAGCCTAAAGTTAAAAGAAGCTAGTCCTACACTTAAAGTCATGTAAAACGTCAAGAGCCCAAGTTTGGACTTAAACTATAGCTCAAACAAACAAACTCACTAAGGTCTGAAAATCAAGGGGCTTATATAAGAGCTTATAAGCTCTTAAAGTAAGCCAAAAGATTGGGCTTAAGAACACTAAAAGACAAAGAAAAAGGGGCTTAAAGTCTCCCCTTTGCACCAGGGGAGATTTAAGCTAAACTTAAGTGGCTTATTTGACAGCTTATTAAAAGCTGTCAAATAAGCTCAAATTGAAAAGAAAGCTGAAAACAGCTATAAAGTACCTAGCTTATGGACTTGTGCACAAAGTTTGACATTTAAAACTCATAAAAACTTGCTGTTTTTAAGGTGAAAAGGCTTTTGTTTAGGTATTTTTATAACTGGTCTTGAAACACTTAGTGAATTTTGGGACTTTGGTCAGTCAAAGGACAAAGGGGACTTGTTACTACACTTGGTTTAATACCAACCAAAAAACATATTTTTTTGGACACTCAAAGCTGTAATCTAAGTGCTTATGGATTTAAGCACTTGGTGTTTTCTAAAAAAAATCACAGTTTTGAAAAGCTTTGAAAAACAATTTTGAACTTTGAAAACTTTTGAAAAAGCTTTAAATAAGCTTAAATCTTAAGCTTAAACTAAACTAGTTACCTCAACCCATGCACATACCCTTTTTGACCCGTTTTCATAGTTGACCCAAACACACCCTTAATTTTTGAAAAATGATTTTGAAAGCTTATAAAACTAAGTTAACCAACTTTTTTGACACACTAATGATATTTAAGCAATATTGAACAATAAAAAGCTAAAAGGCAAATCAAATAAGCACTTAAATGATGCAATAAGCTTAGACAGAATTAGCTTAACTTGACAGATTTCAAAGTAAATGCATATAATGAAATGAAAAGCATCTCACAAGCAAACTTACACACTAATAGGTATAATAAGAGTAATAAGCTAAGGAAATAAGCCAAATAAGCTTATTTGCTACAGTAAATAAGCAAAAATAGAAAGAAAAGTACCTTAAACCCTTTTGCTCAAAAAGGATTTTCGAGACCTATTTAAGCTCTAAATTTCCTACCCAGCTTATAATTAAGCTTAACTAAGCTGAAAACCCAATAAGCCATCCATGTTTGCTTATTCATCCATGCTTTTTTCATCCAACAGTAACCTTGTCTCAAAAAAATGTTGGGAATGTTATAGAAACAGCTTATATTGGAAACTTTAAAAGATTTTTAGAAAGCACTTGATATTGAGAACACAAGTAAAAAACTTTAACTGAATTTCATTAAACAAAGGTGAAGTACAATTACATAAAAAGCTTTAAACTTAAAAATACTGAGAATTACTTAAAAACTACACTAAAAACTACATGGCCACAATGGCTGTTACAAAGCTCTTAAATAGGAAAAAACGACTATGCTTGTGTCTTCTTTGTCTTCATCCTTTTGTGTTTCTTTGTAGACACACAAGGTGAGTTGTGTTACTTGTGAGAGTGTAAAGTCAAGCATATCACAGCCCTTGGTTTTTCTTGAAGCCCAAAACTTTTGATCCGAGCCATTGGATTATCTATTGGGGTTGTAGGATTGAAAGCTTGGAGTTTAACAGTTGGGGAAAAGTTATGGGAGGGGGAGGGAGGAGGGGAATGGTTTGTCCATGGTGGAATTGGGTTGCAGGGTAAAAGAGTTGAGGTGAACCCGTGAGTGGGTTTTGGGTTTAGGGAATTGGCGGGAAAACATGTTATGAAAAGGTTGGGGGTGACAGGGCACAAGTTTGCCCATTTGGCAAAAATTTTCCCTCCAAGGGATATTGGTTGCATTGAGTCCATGGTCTTGGGGTTAAAAATAACTTTGGGGACTTGGCAAATTAAGTCCCCAAGAGTTATATGACTAATTGCATCACACGTCCTTGGGACTTATAAGTCTTTGGACTTGGCAGTTTGGGCCCTTGGAGTATATCTTTGCAAAAATGGCAGTTTGGCCCTTATCTTCCTTTCTCCTATTTCTTATTTAAAATTATAAGTTTAGGGATTTACAATTTCGTCCTCTAAAACTTATTATTTCTTTTTGACTTTTTGGCCTCAGGGGTTGACTTGGGTTTACTTGGGTTGACTTTGTCTTTGACATGTTGATTTTCTCCGTTGACTTTTTGCTTGATTGACTTTCGGCTTCGATTTGGGCTTTGTCTTCACAGTCTTGTCCATTTCGAGTCCGGTTTGTCGTTTTGGCTTTGTTTTTCGTCCTTTTCTTAGTTATCCGTTCCTTACACAAATTACAATTAGCCTAAATACAAGCGTTATATTTGGCATTTTTACCGTCCGTTTTTGGTTATTTTTGCGCGTTTTTAAAGGTAAATGGTATGGGTATATTAAGCACATTCCACTACCACTATCACCACACTCACTTCGTTGTTATCACAAGCACCACTCTACCCCATTTCGTTAATTGGGCTATTCGAGCTGCTATGATAGGTTTGAGAGTGATGCCGCAATCTACTTTCCTATTCTCTACCATTACCACACCCTTTCTTACTCTCACCCTACCAGACCAGATGCACCATCATTGGGATACACCACCTTTTTTCCATATCAGTTCCTACTTCATCACACCTGTGCTAACCTACCCTCTGTTGTCAAGGGAGGACGTGCCAGAGGTTTCCTTACCACCTCAGGAAAGGTTAGGTATCGCTTTTGGTTCCTGGATACGAGGTAAGGGACGAGAGCTCATCTGATGTGTGATAGACCAGCTGGAGGTCTTAGAGTAAGACTTTGGCTTCTGTAGCTAATATGGATAGGGAGATCTAGGTGTGATCCGGATGAGAGAGGTTGGTTATGGGATCACCGACGCATGGGACGAGATGGACGAGATAGGTGTGACCATTAAGGGATTTTTAGAACAAGTTTAGTACTGGGTCACAGAGTTGGGTCGACATATGACAGCATTTGAGATAGGGGTAGGCAAGACACGGGATGTGATTTATACGAGGTTAGAAGTATTATGAAGCAGAGTAGAGACTAACTATTGGCTTGGTCGGCTCACTATGTTGTTTAAGAGACAAACGAGCACATGCTTATACACGTCTTCAGATGGAGAAGAGCTAGATTGTCCCGAGAGGCTTGGAGGCGATCGATGCATTCGTGTAGTTCTTGCCCGCAGAGATGGTTATGTCGCTGCGCACTACCGTATGGGATCAGATGGGAGATAGAGAGTTGCATGCTGCTGATTCGCACGGAGACAGGCTGTGACTTCAGAAATGCTGAAGTAGTATTATTTACTTCGTTTATACTCCTTCATTATTTAGACCATAGGAGGATCTGAAAAGATGAGAGAGAGTGAGGACAGCTGATCGTACCCGAAAGCAACAGCTTTAACGACATTGACAGTTAAGCCTAAGTCTCACAGAGACGAGGGTGGAAATCCAATACTGGACAGGTGACCACCTTTGCAAGGCATGGGTGCAGACTACAGGGATAGGTTTAAGGTGCATTACAAGGACATTTCCAGCACTTACAGGACAGGTTACCGCCACTACAGGGACCGTATGGACCAACTGGAGGTCCTCACAGCATGAGCTGCCAGAGGAGGCTTTGGTGCAGTTATAGATTTAGATCATTATGGCTAGTCATTTTGTATATAGCCTACTAGTTATTATGGGTTTAATCCCGGAATAGTAAGGTTTAGGTTGTTATAGTTTTATTTTGTAACCTAGACGTTATGATCATTTTGTGTCTGGACCATTCATGTATATTTTCCAATTTATATATGGAATGGTTGTATTATGTCACGTCTGTAATCGAATTTGTTTGTGAATGAATGTCGATTTGGTTATATCATTGTGGATTACAATTCAGTTGTATTATCTTACGTGTTATGTGATCTCAACTTTATTTATCATGTATATGTATGTCATGTTATGATTTTATGAAATCTAACGGGTATTGTATTTTCTTGTGATTGAAGAAAATGGCACCAAAACGAACCACAAGGTCAACACCGGTCACAACAACCCCAGCCCCAACAGTAACAACCACCACATCGGTCACTAATGCCCAACTTCAGGCAATGATTGACCAAGGTGTCACTGCCGCTTTGGCAGTACGAGATGCAAACAGGAATGGCGATGACAGCCACACTTCGAGAACAGGTGGCAGAAGCACTGAACGCATTGTTCGAGAATGCACTTACCAAGACTTTATAAAGTGCAAACCTCTATATTTCAAAGGCACTGAGGGAGTTGCTTGAATAATTACAATGGTTCGAAAGGACTGGAAGACTGTTTTCCGCAATATATATGAAATGCTCTGTGGAAAATCAGATTAAGTTTTCCACTTGTACTCTTCTAGCAGGTGCCCTAACATGGTGGAATTCCCATGTTTTGACTGCCAGTCATGATGTTGCATGTGCAATGACATGGGCCGATCTGAGAAAGAAAATGATTGACAAGTACTGTCCAAGGAACGAGATGAAAAAGCTCGAGGCTGAATTGTGGAATTTGAAAGTGAAGGGTACTGATGTGATAGGGTATAACCAACGTTTCCAGGAACTAGCATTGCTGTGTGTTAGGATGTTTCGAGAGGAGTCTGACAAGATTGAAAGGTACGTCGGCGGATTACCCGACATGATCCATGGAAATATTGTAGCATCAAAGCCGAAAACCATGCAAGTGGCTGTTGAAATGATCACTGAACTTCATGGTTAGAAAGTCAGACCATTGCATGAAGACTGGCTTGAGAACAAAAGGAAGTTTCGAAACAACTTCCCGAACATCAAAACAACAACAAACAGAACAAGAGGCAGGAAACACTGGCAGGGCCTTTTACTTCAAGGATTGGTGGAAAGAGCCATACGGGGGATCTAAACCTATGACGCTAAATGCAACTATTCCCCACGACGGCCCGTGTGCTCCAAAATGCTATAAATGCACATAGTTGGACATTCTGCTTGTGCGTGGGGTGCGGGAAATGCTAACAACCAGAGGGGTACTGGGTCAGGCCAAAAACCTACTTGCTTCAAGTGTGGAGTTCAAGGACACTTCAAGAGGGAATGCCCAAAGCTAAAGAACAACAAAAACCGTGGAAATCAAGTTGGTAATGACAGGGCTCCAGCCAAAGTGTATGTGGCTGGGACGTGCATGGACAAACCCCAAGATCTCCTAATATCGTGACTGGAGTACGTTCTTCTCAAACAACGCTATGTTCTATTATTATTTGTTACTGGTGCCTGATAGAGTTTTGTGTTACTACATTTAGTTCCAAATAGAATATCACGCCACTATACCTTAGTTCTCTATTATGATGTGAAACTAGCTGACGGAGGATAATTGGGTAAACACTATCACTTAGGGGTATGCACATTAAATTACTGGAACCACCCATTCAACATAAATTTAGGTCGTAGGAACTTGGTAGTTTCGATGTATAATTTAGTAATGGATTGGTTGGCAAGTATTACAAGCATCATTATGTTTTGCGAGAAGATGTTCGTATCCCATGGGGAAATGAAACATTTATTATCCAGGTGACGGAAGCAACGGGGACTCGAGGCTAGTCTTACACATTATCTCGTACTCCAAAACACACTTGAATACATGCTAAAAGGATGTCCTGTCTTTTTTGGCAAGGGTCAATACAAATGAGGTTGAAGAATGTCACGAGAAGAAGCGACTTGAGAGTTTTGTTCCAATAGTTTGGAGATTTTCCTGACAGTCTTTCTTGAGAACTTTTCGGGTCTTTCTTCCGACTCGACAAGTAGAATTTCAAATCGATTTAATACCGGGTGCTGCACCCGTAGCTCGGGCGCCTTATCGATTGGCACCTTCTGAAATGAAAGAGTTGTCGGAGCAACTAAAAGAACTATCGGACAAAGGCTTTATAAGACTAAGTTCCTCACTGGGGAAGCTCGGTCTTGTTTGTCAAGGAAGAAAGAGGATCATTTTGATGTGCTTTGATTTGGAATGAACAAGCTAACGGTGAAGAACCGTTATCTGCTCCCAAGAATTAATGATTTATTTGATCAGCTTCAAGGGTCGAGTGTCTACTCGAAGATCGACCTAAGGTCAGGTTATCACCAACTGAGGGTTCGAGAAGAAGACATTCCGAATACCGCTTTTAGAACCAGTTATGGCAATTATGAATATCAAGTTATGCCGTTTTGGTTTTGACAAACGCACCTGCCGGTATTCATGCGAACTTATGAATCGGGTTGTACAAACCCAAATATTTGGTAAATTCATGATTGCTCTTTGTTGACGATATTTTGATATTTTCAAGAACAAGCTAAGAACACGAAGAGCACTTAAGCTAATCTTAGAATTGCTTAAGGAAAGAGGAGTGTATGCAAATTTTCCCAAGTGTGAATTTTGGATTCCATAAGCAAAGTTCCTTGGTCACGTGATTGATAGTGAGGGCATTCACGTGGATCCCGCCAAGATCAAATCCATTTAAGATTGGGCATATCTTAAGTCGCCTAACGGAAATAGATTCGTCAATTTTTAGGTCTTGTTGGGTATTATCGAAGATTCATTGAAGGGTTTTCGAAGATCGCCAAACCGATGACCAAGCTCACCCAGAAGAAGGTCAAGTTTGTTTGGGGTGATAAACAAGAAGCAGCTTTTCAACTGTTAAAGCAGAAGTTGTGCAGTGCACCAATCCTGGCCTTACCTGAAGGAAGCGAAGATTTTATCGCATACTGCGATGCTTCAAAGAAGGGTTTAGGCGTTGTGTTAATGCTAAGAGAAAAGGTGATTGCTTATGCATCGCACCAACTGAAGATTCATGAGAAGAATTATACGACTCATGATTTGGAACTTGGAGCAGTAGTGTTCGCTCTCAAGATTTGGAGGCACTACCTGTATGGAACCAAGTGCACGGTGTTTACTGATCATAAGAGTCTACAACACATTCTTAATCAGAAAGAGTTGAACATGAGGCAACGACGTTGGTTGGAGTTGCTCAGTGATTACGATTGTGAGATTCGATATCACCCAAGGAAAGGCAAACGTTCGTTGCTGTTTGCTTTTCTTTAAGCAGAAGAGAGAGATCAATAACATTAAGTGTTCGAGCATTAGTCAGACCATTGGTGGGATCTTCCTAAAAAAATTTTGATATGCTCAGACTGAAGCGCGAAAGCCGGAGAACCTCAGAATGAAGATGTTTGGAGGATATGTTGGGTTCGAAAACGCTAAAAATCCGAGGCAATTTAGGCCGGAAAAGTTGGAAACCCCGGGGGATGGAACTCTATGCCTCAATTGGAAGGAGTTTGGCTACCATGTTATGGCTATTGAGGACTTGTGATCTATGCACGACGTCCGTCATAAATCAAAAAATAGCTTTTATACATTTCGGGTTCCGACAAGATTTGTACCAAGATATGAAGATGCTATTTTGGTGGCCCACTATGGAAAGCCGAATTCGCCCACCTATGTTAGCAAGTGTTTGACATGTGCTAAGGTCAAGGCCGAACATCAAAGGCCATCAGGATTGTTGGTACAGCCCAAGATACCTGAATGGAAATGGGACAACATCACTATGGATTTTGTCACAAAGCTCCCTAAGACGTCGCAAGGCTACGACACCATTTGGGTGATTGTTGACGATCACTAGTCTGCAATTTTCAAACAATAATGAGAGACTGATCATATGGATAAACTTACAAGAATTATATACCTAAAGGATGCTATGTCACAAGGGCATGGTATACCTATTTCATTATGTGTGATCGCGCCGAGGTTGCATCCAACCTTCTGGAGGTCAGTTCCAAGATGCTTTAGGTACTAATTTGGATAGGAGTATCTGGTTTACCGTACACAACAGACGGGCCAAAGCGGACGAGGACAATTCAATCTGAGGATATGTTGTGGGCTGTGTGTGATCGATTTCGGAAAAATGTTGGGTTAGATCACTGACGGTAGTGAATTCTCTTATAACAATAGCTATCACGCTAGCATCAAGGCTGCACCATTTGAAGCACTTTATGGTTGAAAGTGTCGTTCACCTGTTTGTTGGACCGAAGTTGGAGAAGCTCAACATACCTCGGCCCAGAAACTAATTCAAGGACACTGAGAAAAAAATCGTCCAAATCAAGACAAAGGATGCAAGACCGCTAGTGATCGACAGAAGAGTTACGCCCGATATGAAGCGGTAAACCGATGTAATTCCAAGTCGGGGATAATAGATTATGCTTAAAGGTTTCGCTTGGAAAGGCGGTCTGGACATTTTGAAAACGGGAGGAAGTTAAACCCCAGGTATGTTGGACCTTTCAAGGTGTTAGGAAAGGTTGGAGAGGTTGCTTACAAACTCGAGCTTCCAGAAGAACTAAGCAGGGTTCACAATACATTTCATGTATCCAATTTGAAGAAGTGTTATACCGACGAACAGTTAGCCGTTCCTTTGGATGGACTTCATTTTGATGAAAAGCTTCAGTTTGTCGAGGAACCCATCGAGATCATGGACCGTGAAGTTAAACGGTTAAAGCGAAGCCGCATTACAATAATCAAGGTTCGATGGAACTCTAGGAGAGGTCCTGAGTTCACATGGGAACGCGAGGATCATTTCGTAAAAGAAATACCATCATCTGTTTGCAAAACCGCACCGTCGTCAAGTTCGGCGTCATAAGCCTTGTGGTCAAGGCTCACTTACGGGGGAGCTATAAACACCCCGTGTTGTTTAGGGGGTCATTGAAGTCGTCAAAATTCACAATGTATCTTTTGTATGTACGGTTTGCTTTTAAATCGTAATCGTTAAGTTAAATCGAGGTAGCTAAGTTAGCGTTCATTGTAAACGGACATCAAACGATTAAAATGTTTTACATCAAGCAAGTGTTAGTAATTATTTTAATGATAAATTATTAACTTATTTGTATCATTGTTATTTTTTTTGGTTGCGGTAAATTGATTACGTTTTTGCGATAAATTGCTTTTAGCATACCGGAACCACCCAAATTTTTTACGCTTCAAAAATACCCACATTTTTACCCAATAATAAAAATTACTAAAATACATCACTTATTCTCTATGGCGGATATGGACCAAATGGATACAAGAAAATTCATAAAAGAATTCAATTTCCATGTTTTCATGGGATAATTCTCAACTATTAGGAGACATCTATCCAATTTCTCACAACTTTGACAAAAGACTTATGACCATGTCCTCCTTAAGACCCTCCTTTTTACTTCCTTGACTAGTCATAATGGGCATATACTTATACATTGCATGAGATAAGAAATCATAGCACTTAACACTTAGAAAAAAAAAACAAAAAACACTCTCCTTTGTCCTCCCTCCTACCCACGGCTCAAAACCCTCAATATAACCAACCCATACAAACTTTTATACAACACATACAAGTAATCTCACATCATTTAAGATACATCAAGATGAATTTGATAAGTATTGGTTAATGATTTACAGTGTGGAACAAGATCAAGGAAGTAGGGTTTTTCTTGGAAATCTAGGGTTTTAAAGGGTACAAGTTTGGTTTTAAAGTCTAAACAAGGGTTTAGCACACATTTTTCATCATCATACATCATCACTAAGGTTACCTAAAACCTTTATCTTTTCATTTTCATGATTTTATGTATATATGATGTTTACATAGCAAAATCACCATTTAGGGTTTTTAAACATGTTAAATGGATAACTTACTTGTGATTATGAATTTTAACACTTTTAAATATGTTATGTTATTGTTAATATCATGATAAAATGGACATAGAAGTATTGTACCATGTTGATTTAGTGTAAAAATGGATATATACAAATTAGGGTTTTAAAAGTTCACTTAATATGTTACAAATAAAAGTAATGCAAATGACATGTTAATCTTGTTTATGGACTTTTAGTTATGTTATATGAACACTAAAATAAGGTTATAATAGAAGTATAACTCTTGTACACACTTGGTTAATGCATAAAAAGTTCAAGTGTAAACTTGTAATTAAAAGTTACTTATGGAAAGTTTATGTTTTCATGTGATGTAATGGCTTGTAAATATTGATATCATGGACTCATGTGGACAAACAATTGACCTATGGACACTAATATATGTATGACATATGATATAAAGGATTGTGTAAGACTTGTGGTGAATTAATTAGTGGAAAAATATATAAAATAAAAGTATATACTTAATTATATAAAAGCTATGCAAAGGGCTGTTTGGATTCGAATTTCATACAGTGGGTTTTACATTTTATAAAGATAATACACCTCATGACGATTCCAAAAAGATAAGAAACTCGAAAAACGGGTTAATAACGAAAAAGATACGTCTAATTAAGAGTTACTTCCGTTAATTTTAACGGTGTTTATAAAAAGAACTTTTATTAAAATTATACAAAACAGGAAAGATTGATGTTTTTAAATGATTATAACATTTCTAGGGATTCTAAAATGATATGTAATAGTTAATTTTCGATTAAAAAAGAGATAGAAGTTATGAATTACGCGAGTTTTATAATACTTATAAAGTATATAAAATAACTTTTATAAAAAGTCTACTGTTTCATGACAGAATATTTATTTTTGTAAACTCATAAATAAATAGAACTTTCAATACCGAGAGAGAACGTGCTCAAAAGAATCGCTAAAAACGATCTAGCAATAACGAATAAAATACGACGTTTATGGGTTTTTACGATAACTAAAACTATAAAATAACTTTATAACTGGTGTGAACAGTAAAAAGTACTGTTCATCAGAGGATCAAAAATATGAAAATGTCAAATTATAATATAATCGTCACTAATCGAAAGCGTTGGGATAGGACAAACGTCACAAATCGGGCTAAAAACGCGAAGTTACGCAGTTTTTACTACAACGGAATCATAAACGTTTTTAACTTATTAAACACCAATATTGACCACAAACAATTTGATGGTGATTAGCTATGTTAGAATTATGAATTGGTAGTAATTACCCAATGTGATTAGTACTTATACGACCTTAATTTAAATAGGTTGCATCTGACGATTTGCGTGACGCATTATTTGTGATATACTTGATATTCGCTCACTCAAGGTGAGTTCATAGCCCCACGTTTTACATGATTTGTTTTACAAGTTTTTGGGGTGAGAAACATGCAATGTTTTATAATTGGACACAAGTGGTTAAGTTTTATATTATGATTACGTGTTGCCTAAGTAGCGATAACCCTAGTTGAGCCCATTATCATGAACTGTCAGTTACTGGATTGTGAGCGCGAATGTTATGAATAGATCTATTGGGATTGACATCCCCGTTCGGGTGATTAGCTATCACTGGGCAAACGAACGTATACCATGTCGAACATAGGATGTTGCGGGTTAGAACATCATCACGGGCAATGTAGGCCATTTATATGGTATTCATTTATGTCGAGCTTCAGTGTCATGAGCTTAGGGCAACGTAATTACATTTATATGATGTCTGCATCTGTTGCATTATCATACACTTGGGAAATCTTGTGGTCCTACAATATATGATTTATCAAACCTATGAATTCACCAACATTATTGTTGACGTTTTAAAGCAATGTTTTTCAGGGGATCAGTAAGCACGAGGTGCAAGGGATACATTGGTGGTTTTGATTTGGATATCATGCATTAAAGATTTTGTCGCATTACATTTTGTATAACTGTTATGGGCTAGAAATCTTTGTATTTTGAACAAGTGGACAAGTGAAGCTTCGGCTTATGTAACAAATACTTTGTTAAATCCAATGTATCAGTTTTAAACGACTTTTTGGTCGTTCTATATACATCTTGTGTTATTGATCTATGAAGTAACACGCCCCGGACCCTTATTCCGCTGCGACCCAATTTGGGGGTGTTACAGATTGGTATCAAGAGCCAAGGTTATAGAGAACCAGGTCAAATGTTTTTGCTGGACTATAACCGTTTTCAAACATCGAATTCATACAAAGGGGTTTTACACGGGACATACATATGTGCATACATTCATGCATACACTACTTGTTGCATTAGTTGGTTGGACTAGATGCATTCATAATTGATATACATGTTATGATATAAATGTATATTACTATAAGAGTCTTATATTAAATACTAATATAAGCTATTTTGAATTTTCAGATTCAGTCATGTCAGATTCGGATGAATCGGGGATTACATACACGGAGGTTTCCAGCCCATTTGAGGGTTTATCAGACATAGGATCACCGAGAGCCGATGATCACGAGTACCTTGAGCTGCCTGGGATGCCAGAGGACCCATACGTGGAGGCCGCTCTTCAGGCCCCACCCTCTCCAGATTACGTGCCTGGCCTTGAGGAGCCAGAGCAGGCACCACCTTCGCCAGATTATGTTCCAGGCCTAGAGCATGCTGATGATGAGATTGTTGCTGAGGATCAGCCATATGCTGAGGATGCCTCACCCACTGCTCAGTCACCTGACTATGTCCCAGAGTCCGATCCTGAGGCGGACCCGGAGGAGGATGACGATGAGGACCCCGAGGAGGATCCTGTCGATTATCCTGCCGATGGAGGAGATGACGGCGATGACGAGGAGGGGTCATCAGAGGATGATGAGGATGATGACATGGACATCGAGGCTGATGATGAGGAGGAGGAGGAGCACCTAGCTCCTGCCGACTCTGTAGTTGTTGCTTTACCAGCTACTGATCAGGCCCCATCTGCGGAGGAGACAGAGCCATTCGAGACTGATGAGTCTGCGGCCACACCACCACCACACCCTGCATATCGTGTGACAGCTAGGATTTCTATTCCAGCTCCAGTACCTACACCAGTATGGTCTGATGCAGAGGTTGCTAGACTTCTCGCTATATCTACTCCACCATCATCACCGCTCTCCCCATGGTCTTCACCACTTCCCCAGATACCTTCTCCACCACTACCCCCGATACCATCTCCATCACTACCACTATCACCACCCTCACCTGTGTTATCTCCAGCACCACCTCCTAGCCCTATTCGTTCATTAGGCTATCGAGCTGCTATGATCTGGCTGAGAGCTGAGGCCGCATCTACTTCCCATTCTTTACTATTACCACCACCCTTTATACTCCCCCCCACCAAATTAGATGCACCATCATTAGGGATACCACCACCCTTGCCCATATCAGTTCTTACTTCATCACCACCATTGCTACTACCCTTTGCTAGTCATAGGGAAGACATACCCAATGTTACCTTACCACCTCGGAAGAGGTTAGGTATCGCTCTTAGTCCTAGATACGAGGTAGGAGAGAGCTCATCTGCTGTTGCTACTAAACCGGCTGGAGGTCTTAGGCCAGACTATGGCTTTGTAGCTACTATGGATAGGGAGATCAGGCGTGATCCGGAGAGAGAGGTTGGATATGGGATCACCGACTCGTGGGATGAGATAGTTGAGACCCTGTAGGGGGCACCAATTAGTACTGACACGGAGTTGGGTCGACGTATGACAGCATTTGAGACTAGGGTTAGGCAAGACATAGATGAGATTTATACGAGGTTAGACGATAAATCATTAAATAGATGGGATTTTCAATAACAAAGACGTGCTCGAAAGAATCGCTAAAAACGGAGCTATAACGAATAAAATACGACGTTTACGGGTTTTACGATAACTAAAACTATAAAAATAACTTTATAACTGGTATGAACAGTAAAAAGTATTGTTCATCAGGGGACTAAAAATATGAAAATTTCAAATATTGATAACTCGTCTTAATAAGAAAACGTGGACATAAGAAACGCAATAAACGGACTTGAAACGCGAAAGTTACGCCAGTTTTACTACAACGGGAATTATAAACGTTTTAACTTATTAAACACAATTTTACCTAAAAAAATTAGATGGTGATTAGCTATATAGAATGATATATGGTAGTAGTTACCCAATGTGATTAGTACTTATACGACCTATATTGGATTAGGTTGCACTCGATCATTACCGTGACGCATTTTCTGTGATACACTTGATATACAGGTGATACAAGTTTACAGAACTACAGGGACATTAACCGACCAACATCGACATATAAACATTTTCTAATTAAGAGGTATTATTAAAATGGGAAATATAAATGAATTACTTTGTTGAAATCACTTTTTAATTAAATCATATGAAATTTTACCTATTTGAAGTATTGCGCAAGTGTTCTTATCATAAATATAGGGGAAGCAAGTTCCCCCAAGACTATTCTACTTGTTGCTAAAAACAAAGAGAGAGAGAGAAAGAAGAAGTCTGAATATCACCTAAATAAAGAAGTTTGATGGAATAACGGATAAGATGGATTATTATTTAATTATAAACTCTTTTCAACTAAAGAAACCCGAAACTTACTAGTATGTAACCTCTTTTGAAGATAATGTTCGGTGGCTTAACGCCATGTCTTGGAGTTTAATTTCTAGTACAAGCTTATGGAAATTTGACATTTTCATGTACGTGCGTATAATTGACTTCCGTTATCACCACATATCAGCTACGATTTAGTGTGAGAGGGATGGGGGGTTGGGGAGGGGGGGGGGGGGGTACTAAAAATAAAACTTATCTGGAAATTTTGTGAGTTCCTTTGTCGGCGAATATTGAGCAACTGATTGTCTATCTAATGAAACGAAATTCTTTCGATTTGATTGCTTGAGGGCAAGAAATAAGCTAAGTATGGGGGGTTTGATAACGCTCAAAATATACATAAAATATCCCTTAGAAATGCGAGAAAATAATGTGCATGATACTGGCAAATAAAATATTGCAAGAAATGGTAGATATTGTTTATGTAAATAATGTTTCATGACTAAAAGATGAAGAGGAAGGACTTAACGGTACGAAATTTGGTTATTTACAACTAATAATCCGTCAACAGAAGGATCTAGATAAGGGACTATTTATATAAAGCAACAAGTGCACCGGTTTTTTTATTGTCCAAAATGTGCGCACTTGTCAGCAAGTTTAAAGCAAGTCATTTATAGGATCTACGCGCACTTTTATCCGAAGTGCGTACGGACTTTCCCAGTTCAGTTACTAAAATGCCATCAATGAGATCAACTTTTGAATCTTGCCCAATCCATCATTATAAATAGAGCTCGCGATTTGGAGAGAAAAAGAACACACAACACAATCAATAGTTCATAAAACACATTCATCATTCTCCAAGTTGGAGTAGTTTCTTAGAATAATTGAAGGGTAAAAAAGCCTTCATCTTCACTTTATCTGGGATAGAAGAGCAAGCAAAGTTTTATAATTTCAGAAGTTGGAGGTGCTAGACATCAGTTGTATCTTTGTTCTAGGAAGAAATTGTTATATTGGATCTTTTGCTCTTGAAAATTGGTAAAACTTGTTAAATGTGTTGCTATTATGTTTATTGAGTTAGTTTTAAACATGTTTTTTGTAAGGAACTATATGGAATATAATAAGTCAAACTTGACTATTTGAGTTAACTTTTTAATATGAGCTTGATGTTCTTGGACTTGGATCCTTTAATCTTCGTTTGATAACCATTCATTACGGATATAGGTCAAAAGACTCCGGATTAAATGGGTGATTTCCACGTTATGTTTTTGTCATTACCAACTTGACCTTAGCCATGTGAGAATTGGCTAAGGAAACGAAAATTAACCCAAGTACAAAAAGGTTTAACGCCAAACCACATGTCTAACGAACTTGGTTTAGCAAGCTTATAGTACTCATCATCAAACACGGATTACACTTAAAGCATTTTCATAATTAAAAATAAAGGCCGAAAGGGTTTTGCATTATGAACAATAGACAATCTTTTTAAGCAACTAAACACTCTTAAATCGATTATAACTACATCCGTGAATCATTCCTCTATTCAAGTTTATCTATTATATTTCTTGTTCCTTAACCAAACATCTCTTTTAATTGAATTAAACCATTATCTTTAGAACCGTGACAATCTATAAGATAATCCTTTTTCGTGATATTATCGACTTTATCTTAGAATTGCCAATCTCCTGTGGAACGACCTGACTTACCTACAATACTATATTACAAATGAGGGTTATACTTTACCCATGTGTTTTCCATATAATGTCCGTATTTTTTAGTCTTATAAATTTATAGCTTTCAAAACACATGAGAGTTTAACCAATATAGTTTATATATAACCAATTTTATATATGAAACAATATAAGGCCCTTTGAATACTTAAGCTTGATCCATCTTGTGACATCATTCAAACGATTAGGCTCATTAAGGCATTTAGCAATATTGAATTAGATCAAATCATCCGAAGGGCAACTTAATTGGGCATAACGTGAAAGGCATTAAGACAACTAAATTAGTGTTTTTGGGAATCCTATTCAAACTAACTTGTAGAGAATAAGGAAAATCTTAACCTAATTCATTAGATATCCTTGTGAACTTGATTATATAAGCCTACATAACTGATAATAGCCTAATTAAACCAATTGTTAATTACTACCTAACATGAGTAGAAAGTTGCCTTAGAAAAATTCAATCTAAAATTCTTTTAAAATTCTATTTCAAAATCTCCGCCAAACCTAAGGGATTTGAGTTAAATCTCCTTCAAAGTAGGAATTGTTAAATTCGCCTCTATATAGGAATGATAACTCGCCTCCTTAAACAGTTGTTATTCGCCTTCCTAATCATGTTGTATAACTCGCCGTCCTAGCAGGGATGTTGTTGCGACGTCGCCTCGCTATATGTGGATTGTAACGTCGCCCCTAAAGGTAGTTGGTAAATTGCCGTTCCTCACAGCGTTTGTCGCGTAGTACAGCGGATCGTAAGTCGACTGTCTGTGGATTGAGACATGGCTCTTCAACAGAGTTACACGGAAGAGATTGTGTAGGGACGGGGGGGGGAAAATTTATGAAGGAGTTGTTAACTCGCCTTACACAGGCAGTTGATAATTCGCCTTCAAAGGCACCATTGATACTAACATGATTTTTATACATCAAGACTTAATCAAACAACATGCATTTTAGGTGTTTACCACATAGGATCATTTATAACATCATTGATCCATAGAATTATCAAGAATGAACAAAAATGAGCACATTTATTCATTCATACAAGAAGCAAAAAAACAAGGATGATATTTAAAGGCTCCTATACATTCAAGGATACATATACATACTAGTTAACACAAAACCCACAATCAAATTACACTAAATCTTTCCAATACCAAAATTTTCACACACAAAATCGATCATAGCATATTCGTGTGTTAACCATGCACAAAACTAATTTGAACGAGTATTCTACACATCAGAACAAACAAAACCCCTCAATCAATTTGAAGTTTTACGTACTTTTGATTTGACAAACCCTAATTCAAGATTTAGGGTTTTCGAGTTCAAAAGTTGGGAAACAAAAATGAAAACTCAATTCTTTTAAGGAAAGGTGTTTGTATAGGAGGTGTATAACATATTATTAGTTGTAACCTTATGCGAGAAAATTAACTAGAAAGGAGAACAAGGAGTGGCGATTTGTGAGTTTGAATGATGGGGATTGAAAAGAATTATTTTCAAGTGCGGTGGGTGTATGGTGAAAGTTGATGGGGGTGGGGGGGGTGAGTGTGTTATAAAACCAGTTTTTTTTTCACACACTAGTAACATTTCCCCCTTAAGTATAAAAATAAATAATTGCATTTTTGTATATAAGTTTTATTAGGAAATTAAAGTTTAACACATGCCACAAATAGTCCCTAATGTTTTAACTAGCATACCAAGAAATTTATATTTGCGCATAAACTCCCTAAAGGCATAAACACATAACAGTTACGGCTCACATAAGCTAAACTTAATTAACTCCCCTTTAATTGTTAACTCGTTATTGTTTAAAACCTTTTCCATTATCACAAAACTGATTTTGTGAAGACAAAGAAGAAATTGACATATTCTCCCCCTCAACAATGACCCGTTTTCATTTAAAGAGCTGAAGTCCATTTGTTTGAGTGGCTCAAATGTCGTTTGAAAAGCAATTTCTAATGAAATAATTGTTTAAATTAGAATAAGATTTCTCTTATTTGACACATAAGTTGAAGCTGACCATACCCTTATGAAATGTAGGAAGCACTGGGTTGTGATGCAAACGTAAACACAACCTTTGCATGGTCAGTTAAACGTAGAACAAGACTAATAACAAGAATAATTCCCATTAAGAGGACCAAGTTTTTTCTCTTTGGAATACCTTGCCTTAAGATGAATGACCTGGTTTGCTATCTGAGAAAAATAGCAAGGCCTTTTTTTTGGCAATTTTTGAAAGCTTTTGAACTTCTGCTCGAACTTCATTTACAGTCTTGTATCATTATTGAATGATATTTCTAAGACCGTAAATGTTATCGATTTTCAGGAAACATGCCAGAGATACATATATTTTTATATTTTTTTGATTTTTTAATTTTCAATTTTCTTTTTGAAAAATTTATATAGAATAAAAATATTTTTTGTGTTTTTATGTTTTCTTATGTACATATGATACATGATATGAGTTACCACCATCACTCGTCTGTTTCCTCTGCCAGACTTTTCAATGTTTCTGGAGACATGCTTCTCATACCGAGCTTTTCGATCAAGAAGTTGAATCTTTCTTTTGGCAAAGGTTTGGTGAAGATGTTAGCCAGTTGGTATTCAGTCCGGACAAAGTATAGCTCCACGATTCTATTTTCCACTTGATCCTTTATAAAATGGTAGCAAACATCGATGTGCTTGGCTCGTGAGTGTGGAAAATTGTTGCAGCATAAGGAAATCGCAATCTTGTTGTCGCAGTACAGAGAAATCTTATAGAATTGAAAGCCATAGTCTATTAGCTGTGAACGCATCCATAGGATTTGAGCACAACACCCAGATAAGGCAATATATTCAGCCTCTGTACTCAAGATGGTAGTGCACTTTTGCTTCTTGGACGACCAGCTAACAAGTTTGTCACTTAAGAACTGAGCACTTCCTGATGTACTGCGTCTAGTGTCCTGACACCCTGCATGATCTGCATCTGCATATGCTGTCATAGACATACCGATATCCTTTGAGTACCAGAGACCCATGTTAATGGTTCCCTTTATGTATCGAAAGATCCGCTAAACCGCACATAAGCAGACTACATAAATAAGCTCTAGTCTACTGGATGTCAGATACATAAGGGATCTAGTCATACCACAGTAAAGTGTAGTATCAATTGGAGTCTCCTGTAGATCTTTATCCAGTTTACTCTTTTCTACCATAGGTGTGTCTACAGAATCACTAGTTAGCATACCATATTTTTTAACAATTTTAGAAGCATATTTAGATTAGTTTATAAAGATGTCTCTAGGACATTGAGTGATTTGTAATCCTAAAAAGAATGGCATCTGCCACATCATTGACTTCTTGACCTTAGTAGTCATCTGATTAGCAAACTCATTACACATGGCAATATTAGTGGATGCAAATATTATATCATCCACATAAATTTATACCAGTAATAAGTCGTTCCTAGCTTCCCGTGTAAAGAGTGTTGGATCAACTGCACCTTTGGAGAATTGTTGTGAGATTAGGAAGCTTGACAGCATGTCGTACCATGCACGTGATGCTTGTTTGAGACCGTAGAGGGCCTTTTTGAGCTTGTACCCATGCAATAGGTTGTCCTGATCAACAAATCCTTCTGGTTGTGAAACGTAGACCTCTTCTTTGAGCTCGCCATTTCAGAAAGTTGTTTTGACGTTCATTTGGTAGATCGTCATGTTTTTATGAGCGGCATTTGCTACGAAGATACGTATGGCCTCTATTCTAGCAACCGGTGCAAATTATTCCTCGAAATCGATTCCCTCTTCTTGTTTGAATCCTTGAGAAACTAGTCTAGCCTTATTCTTTAGTACCCCGCCAAATTCATCCATCTTGACCTTATAAATCCACTTTAGTTTGATCAAAAGCACTTTATCTAGACACGACAATAATTCCCAAACTTCTAGTCTTTGAAATTCATGAATTTCTTCTTGCATTGCTTCTATCCATGACAGTTCGGTCATTGCTTGTTTGAAGTTCTTTGGTTCTACCAAAGTCAGGAAGGCATCAAAATAACACCACATGGCATCAGTTTGGAGTTGCTTTCTCGTAGAGATAGAGTGAGAAGGATTGTCGATCACGTTTGCTATAGGACGATTCTTAGTCCATTTACCAATGTGTTCAAATGGAGTGTGGGTTTGTCTCACATTCGATGATGATCCTTGAGAAGTTAATTCTTGATGAGGAGATTCATTAAGTGGATCATCACGAAAGATTGGTGTTTTTAATGATTCTTCAAAACCTTAAGAAATGTTTAGAGATTGTTCTTGTTCTTTTGTTGTTGGAGTACTAGATGATGGAGCATCCTGGTCAATGGAAGTTGACACAGGAGAATTAGATAAAACCACAGCTCGCGGAGCAGCAACTTCTTGAACTGAAGTAACAGCAATTGGTGGAGGAGTGAAGTATTCATCAAACATAGGTTGAAACAAATGATCCCAATCATCTCTAGTTGGTGGAATACAAGGTTGTTGAGAAACAGGGTTTGGAACGAGTCCTGAACTGGATGTTGTAGGAGTCATACATTGACGCCCGGGTCCTGAACTGAATTGTTCAGAAGCCAATGTTGTCAGCTCATCAAATATTACATGAATTGTTTCAATAATTTTCTGGGTTCTTTTGTTGTAGATTCTGAACGCTTTCTTTGCGGGCGCGTAACCAACGAAAATACCAATGTCAGCTTTTGCATCTAATTTACACAGGTCATCATTGTCATTGGTAGGATAACAGAGTTCACCAAAGACATGAAAGAATGATAAATCTGGTTTCTTATCCTGCATAAGCTCATATGGAGTTTTATTGTATCGACGACGGATTATTGAACGGTTTTAGGTGTAACAGGCTGTGTTGATTGCTTCGACCCATAAAAACAATAGAGCTTTAGAAAATATTAACATTGTACGGGCAGCTTCTACAAGAGTTTGGTTTTGCCTTTCGACAACGCCGTTCTGCTGAGGAGTGTGGGCAATAGATGTTTGATGCGTGATGCCAACATTTTCATAAAATTCACGAAGTGTCTTATTGACAAATTTGGTTCCATTATCTGTTCGAACATCACGGGCAGTGGCATTCAAATGAACTTGCATATTTTTGATACATTTAATGATTGCCTCAGGAGCTTCATCTTTTTTCCTTAAAAATCTAACCCAAGTAAATCTTGAGTAATCGTCGACAATCACTAAGATGTACCTTTTCCCGTTAATACTTGCCACACGCATTGGGCCACACAAATCTATATGCAAGAGATATAGTTTCTCCTTGTTAGTGTCTTTAGCTTTGGGTTGATGAGAGGATTTCTTGCTTTTTCCTAATGCACATGCTGAACACATATGATCTTTCTAAAATTTAAGCCTTGGAATGCCTCATATAAGACCGTCTTTAGCTAGCTTGTTAAGAGTACTGAAGTTGAGATGAGATAAATGACGATGCCATAACCAGCTCTTAGTCTTTGACGCTTTAGATAGAAGACAGATCGGAGATGTTTTAAGCATGTCATCAAGAGAAACTGTGTATAAATTTGTGTCACGGGATCCAGAAAGTAGAGCAACACCTTCTAAATTACGAATAAAGCAAGTGTTTTTCCGAAATGCAACTTCAAGATCCGCGTTGCAAAATTGACCAATAGAAAAGAAGTTATGTCCAAGCCCCTCGACGTATTAAACT
This sequence comes from Tanacetum coccineum, assembly GCA_026074375.1. Classification (NCBI taxonomy): domain Eukaryota; kingdom Viridiplantae; phylum Streptophyta; class Magnoliopsida; order Asterales; family Asteraceae; genus Tanacetum; species Tanacetum coccineum. The sequence goes on along the minus strand of BQNB010014073.1, from coordinate 24,731 downwards.
CTTGAAATAGTAACATTTCCCAGCTGATAGTCACCATACCTCATAATCCTTGCAATATTGTCGTTCCCGAATCTAACTGTACCCAGAAATTTACTAAAAAAGTTCATGAGCTGAGAGCGATTCCTTGTCATGTGTTTCGAACATCTGGAGTCCAGATACCAAAGAACAATCTGGACAACCTGTCATGACAAAAGAAAAAGATGATAGAATATCTGTAGCATTGGATCCCCAAGTATGATTGGGTTCCGAGTGGTTAGCATTCTTAGATTCTACAATCTTATCTTTTTTACTCGAACCTATATTTTAAACATTTTTAGGTTTCCTGCTATAGACTTTAAGCTCTGGTTTTTGTGTTTTAACTGAGTGGGAAGTGGTTTTCTTAGGAGGCACTATGTTAGCTAAAGTGAACCTAGTTAAACGGCACGAATTACAAACTATAGTAAAAGTTCTGCCTGTTGGTTTTAACTTAAATCCTACTTTAGTGAATACATGACCTGTAGGTTTCCAAATATTTTGTTTTTATGTTTCTTAGCAGATTTAGCATGACTATTCACATTTTTCACAAAATCAAGAAGACACTTATCATGAACATCACCAAACAAAGATTTCTTACAAGTAGCACAATTAAGATCAGAATTCGCATTTAACTTTGAATACTTAACATTATCATCACAAATAGGTTCAACAACACCATTCTTTTTAATAAATTTCCTATGTTGGGCTTCTACTTTATTCTTCATGTTCCTACTTGGTGTTTGTGAGATCCTATCATTCCTTTTATTGCTAGTAGGCTTTGATCCGCTTTTACTCGTAGAACACTTCAATCCTGTAGAAGACAACACATTTTAGAATCTGATGTTTTTGATGACTCTACCTGTTTACTGTTGCTTGAGGATGTGAGAGGTTCAGCAAACCTAACTTTCTTGACTGTGTTTTTGGGTGTGACAGCAACCTTTTTAGCACTAAGATTAATCGCATTAGGGCATGTATCTTGAACATATACAAGTAACTCCTGAATTCGTTGGGCATGCTTATAGGCAAAGTCTAACTCTTTATCTAAAGGTTGTTTTGCTTTAGCTTGCTCGACTATTTCCCAAAGAATATCAGCTTGTTCTTGAGTGTACTTAAGGTAATCTATATGAGCTTCCCTATTTTGCAATAACCTAGGAGCCAAAGGTTCTAAATCTAGCTTGAACATTCCTGGAATAATAGTGGTGGCAGATGGTATTTGTGCACCAATATCAACAATTTCTATTCCTTTTACTTTTAGTAAATCGGTTTTCAATGACGTTATCACAAAAACCTTATCTTGAAGTTGAGCTTTTAAATCCTCATTCTCTGCAGATTTTAAGTTCAGTTTATCAATTAAAGAGTCACTCTATTCTTTAGAGCGAACACGTGTCTTTTTAATTGAGTCAAACTTCTATTTAAAAACATGTTTAAAATGATTAATTTCATTACAAAGATGCTCGTTTTTCGAAAGCAAGTTTGCTACACTATTCTCCAGTTCCACATTTTTTGTCTCTATTTCACAATAACCATACTTGACATTCTCATCCTTAAACTTTTCTCTTAATGATTTTATAATATCCTTCAACTTACAAATGGTACTGGCTTTGTCTTAAAGCTGAGCTTTCAAATCATTATTTTCAAAAAAATTTAGAATTTCAAGAGCATTTTGATTATCACAAGATTTACTTTTTTGAAAAATTTCTTGATTGTATTGAGCATTCAAGAGAAATACAATGTTTTTCAATTTGTGAGTGACGTTTCAAAAGATCATTAAACGCATTTTGTGATTTTAAAAGCTCGGCCTCAAGATTACAATATTCTTTTCTATTTCCATCCATATTCATAGTTTCACCAATCAACGACATAGAATTCATCACGGTTAAAAGAACATCTTGAGACATGATTTTTTGTAAGAGTCGATCGTTTTCCAGAAGTAATTCTTTTTTAGAAATTTCCAAACATTGTTTATCGACTGAAGATGTAACACCCCCAAATTGTACGGGCATTAAATTTATGTTGAATGGGTGGTTCAGGAGATTTAATGTGCAACCCCTAAGGATAGTGTTTAACCTAATTATTCTCCCGTCAGCTAGTTCGACATCATAATAGTGATCTAAGGTAGATGGCGTGATATCAATTTGGGAACTAAATGCAGTAGACACAAAACTCCTATTGGCACCAATATCAAATAATATAGAAGCATAGCGGTTGTTGAGAAGGAATGTACCCGTTACGACGTTGGAGTCTGGGTTTGTTCCTGCATGTCCCACCGCATACACTTTGGCTGGAGCCCTGTCATTACCAACTTGATTTCCACGGTTTTTGTTGTTCTTCAGCTTTGGAATAAAATCCAAATAATGCCAAAAGGATAGAAATTTGTGTGCTTTTGTGTCTATTGTGCAGGATTGGATATGTAAAGACAAAAATGAGCAAAAAAACAGTCAAAACCGACAAGAAACGGAAAAGACAAGTACAAGTGAAGACAAGAGGAAAAAAATATCAAAGCCGGATCAGCCCGATACAACAAGAAGAGACCCAAATGAAGTCCAAGGACCAAAATTGACAAAACTAGAAGATTGGTTTATAAAGGGAAAAAGGAGAATAAAACCACAAGGACCGGATCTGTTAACTTTCAAAGTTGTTTTTACACTACAAAAGGAAAAATGAAACACAAGGACTACTTTTGCATATATCTCAAAGTTTCAAAATAACACGCGGGTCAAAATTCTAAAACCTTTCCCTAACCTTTCCCTAACAACCCCTCAACTGCTTTTCCCGCCCAAAACGAATAAAACCCATCTTCATCAAAAACCCTTCCCCGCTCCTCTACACTTCACCCAACCTCATATTAAAGTCCTTTCCACCTCACAAATCCAACGTGGTGTCACCCTATTGGTCCAATTCCTGCTAAAGACCACGTGGGGCTCTATGATTGGCCAGGCCACGTCACAAATGCATTCAACGGCTGTGATAAGTCCAAAAACGGTTATCAAGATCTAACGGACAAGATTGGTCAACTCAGAAGTCAAAGCCTCAAGCTCAGCTCAGTCATTTAGTCTATAAATAGGAATATTGTAGCTTCATTTTTCTTGTTCCATTTTCTCCTGTTTTTAGAGATAATTTGAACCATTTACTTTCATTTACTTTCATTGTACTTTACATTTACTTTCAATTCAGTTATTTTCACTGTACATTCAATTCCTTCATTCCTCCATTGTTACTGTTACATTTGTGATAAGCTCATTATAGCTTATTATGTTTTCTTAAGTTCTCAAGTTGTCCAAATGTTATGAGAATCTTTTAAATACTGTTTTAGTCTATCAGTGTTAAATTGTGTTCATTGAGTTACGTTTGGAAGCTATTTGAGTACTAAAGCTTACACACACAAAGCTATGAGCTTAAAGCTCTCTTGGTTTAGAGGCAAGGTGCCCAATAGGGTTATTTGATTTTAAAAAGGTCACACATTCATAAAGAGTTGACCTAGTATTTAAGAGACTCCAAATTCACAGGTTTTCTTTTCTACATTTCAATTTTTTAACATTCATTTAGCTTATTTCTTTGCTTTCCTTGTACTCAATTCTGTTTAAAATTTGCTTAGATAAGTTTAGAGTTTCAAATGCTTTAAGCTTTTAAAGCTAGAATTCAGTTAGGTTTCACTTTTTAATTCTGTCATATTTAGTAATAAGTAGCTAGGTGAGTAACTAGCTTATTTCTATAAATAAGCTAGGCATTTTAGAGTTAAAATAGCTTAAATAGGTAAGTTTTAGATTGAGTAGATATAAGGTTTTGTCAATTTTAGTTTTAAAATAGATTTTAATTGGAATTCATTTTAGACAGCTTTGGTTAAGTAGTGTTTGGATTAGGGTGTATTTGACCTATAAAGTCAACAAAAGACTGTCAAAGTTTTTTGCATAGTTTAGTATTTCCAAGTGAACAAGTTATAATTATTTTTAGAGGATTAGTTTTGTATAATTACTGGAATTTAGAACTTGAAAATACCCCTTTCTATGCACCAGGGCAATTTTCAGCTTAGAGGTAATTTTAGATTTTAGAGTTTCATTAAGCATTTTTAGAGGATCATATTTAGTCAATATAGTTAGGATACATTTAGTTTAACTTGTGGTATGATGTTTGAAGAAGAATTTAGCCTGCATTTGAGCATTTACCAAAGTGCATCAGATTACATCAGCAGCAACAGTTAATGTTGCTGTTCTTATAATCTTTTAAGTTACTTTTTAGATTTCATAGTTAAGAGTTAGGATTAAGATTTTAGCATCTCAATAGTTTTCCATTAGCTTATTACATTTCATCACTTAAGTTTCATTTTAAAGCTTTTAGTTTAGCTTAATTTTCCTTACAAAAGTGGAATAGCAGCAGACTAGATTCTAGCTTATTTTCTTCTTGATTTCTTATTTCTAGTTGTAATTTTTAGAAACCTTTTATCTATGTTAGTTTTATATCCATAGAGTAGCTTATTTGTAAAATTTCAGCTTCTAGGATTTAGTTTTAAGCTAGATAGCTTATTAGGATTTGCTAAAATTCAGCAATAAGCTGAACTTTACACTTTTCAAGTTCAAATTTCTCATTAAGTTTGTTAGCTTTTAGCTTATTTTTTGTTAGATATACCTAGTACACATCTTAGGGTGCTATTAGCTTCTTTTAGATCTTAATTTCATTTAGTAATAAGCTAGATATAAGCTAAAGTGTTAAAAAGTTAGTTAAAGCCTTGTTTCTGTAACAGTTTTTAAAAGCTCAATTTTCTAGCTTATTCTGTTGTTAAAAGTCAAAGGTGCTTTTGTTAAAGTTGTAGTCTATAAGCTCTTCTTCAACTTTGTAGTTTTAAGTTTTTGCTTATTTTCACTTTTTAGATAAGCCAAAATAAGCTGAATCGTAGGGTTTGTTTGGTATTTTCTAGATAGTTTAGGGTTATCCGTTTTAACTAAAGTGTAAATTCTAGACAGTTACCCCGCCTACCCTGCTCTTTCTTTCTTTACAATTTCTACCCTGTTCTTTTTAGTTTAATAAAATAGTTTTAATATTTTCATAATTAGTTTTAATAAATTAGGGTTAGGTTTTTAATTGGCAAAATTAGGGTACAATTAGTTTATAAAATTTAGGCATTTTTGTTCCATTTGTTTTCTGCACCTTTGTAGTAGTTAAAAAACAATTTTCTTTATTTTTCCAGTTTAATTTGTTTTTTCTAGGAATTAAAATAGATTTTTAGTAATTTCTTTTTCTTAAATAAATCATAGAAAATAGAAAAATGTTTGGAAAAATTTAATTCTTTTTGGTAAAATTTTCTTTTTCATTCTAGTATTTTTGAAAAATAAAAATAGAATTTTAGTGTTAATTTTTAGAAAAAGTTTATTTTAGTTAATTCATTTTATTTTAGAAATTCATAAAAAATTCAAAAATAGTTAAAAAATTCTAATTCTTTTTCCTAAAATTTTCTTTTTAAATTTGTGATTTTTAGGCATAAAATTTGTTATTAGAAGTGCTTTAGATTTTAAATTCTCGTTTTAGCTCACGTTTTTAATTCACATTTGTTAATTTTTCGTGCTAGTTAATTGATTTTAGTTTCTTTAATCGTTTCTATAGTATAATTGTTCTATTATATTCGTAGTATAATTCAAAATTCAAAAATCCTTTACCATTCTTGACTCGAATCCGAATTATCACCAAATCTCAATTCACGACTTCTTCGAGGAATTTACGACCCGTGTATTAATTACTTTCCTAAGTGATTAATTACTTACGGTATCTTGGTTGGTGAAAATTTGCACTATAGAGATATATACTATACTTATCACACCGAATCAATTTTGGCGCCGTTGCCGGGGAAGACGTGAACGATTTTTGAGGATATTCGTTGAAGTAAAGTCGAGAAGATCCTTTCCACCGGGAAAGTTACATTCTTGTTATATAATCAAAAATATAAAAAAAAAAGTTTTCAAAAACTATAAAAAGTAAAAAATATATTTTCTTTTCTTTTTACTATAAATAAAAGTTAAATAATAAGAAGCAATTGAAAACATAAAAAACTTTCCTTTAAAAAAGAATCAACAATAATATAATACTCTTAAATGAGTATTATCATAATATCATCGCAATAAAAGATCAAAACACTCCCATTTTTGACACTCGCTAGGTACGGCTCACCTCTAGTTGGCTTATTCATTAAAGAGAGTAGGCAGGCCGGGTCTTCGGATCGCCTCAAGGGACAAGGGTTATTCTAAAAGAGAGCCCGCGTCTTAACCCTTTTCTCCCCGCTCTTCTTTGTGAGTTAGTTGGTTAGAGAGCTACTGTGACGTGAGTAGATCTTTTGGTTGAGTTCTTTCTCGATTATTTTTCCATTCTTAGAATTTTAGGCCTTTAATAAATAAAAATTATAAAAAAAAAAAAATCAAAATTAAAATTATAAAATCCAAAAATATTCTTCGTTATCCTCTTATTCTAATAATTCTTCTTCTCAACCCCTCTATATTTTGATTCTTTATTATGTCGACATACGGGTTTTATCCTTGTTTTCAATGCGGAAGGACAAACGAATTCCCGCATTGCCCGTGTTCGACTTGTGCGAGGTGTGGTTCAAACCTTGTTAATGGAGATTGCTTCAATTGTAGTACTTATTCAAGTGCTAACAATTATTCTCCTAATCTTTATACCACACCTCCACACTTTTCGGATTATTTCATGCGCAGTAGTGGTGAGAGTTAAAATACACCATCATAGATTTACAAGATAATTCGAGTGTTGTCATGTGTCTATTGCCGTGGTTCTCACGAAGACTATTGTTGTACTCAATTGTGGTGCGAAAATGGTTATCCCATTTGTGAGACATGTGGAGGGTATCATATGGATCACGAATGTTTCAATCTACAAAATGATGAATTTGAAGAAGAGTTGAAAGCACAAAGAATAAAGAATCAAGAATTTCTTGATACATTTAAAGAATTTTGTGATAGTGTGATTAAAAAGCAAAGAGAAGAGAGAGAGCGAATCGCTAAAGAAAAAGAGGCCGAAGAGTTAGAAGCCGAACATAAGAAGAAAGAATGTTTAAAAATCGAAAATTCTCTTTCTAAAGCTGTCACTTACTTACGCTCGAGGCAGATTCGTCGCAATGATCCATCATTAAAAGATTTAAATGTTTGTAATTCAATTTCCTCTTTCTTTAGGAGAAATGCAAAGCATTCCGAGGAATCCGTTAGTTCTCTAAAAATAAGGGGATGACAATCTAAAACACAAAAAGATTCACAGGGAATCTATTTTAAGTATCCTATCCCAACCCCAAGAGAGCTTAGAACGTTATTCCCTATTAGTATTACGATGAGGACTATCAAAAACGTTTTTGAATGAATGGTGAAGAGATGTTTTTAAGTCCTACTTCCATTTATGATAACACTTCCATTGGATATTTGGGAACAATTGAAATTAAAGAAATTGATACTCCTATTACACCCGATATTCCCTTAGGGGAAGAGACCCCTAGATATTTCTATGATGGTTCAATGGATAATGGGGAGGATATCATTCCATTAATGAGGATTTAAAAAGAAACCGGTTACCGCGAGAAAATAATTGACAAATCTTTAAGTGAATCTTTTTTCAAGAATGAAATGATGCCGAGCTAATTCCGATTAACCACCCGATGTCTCGATTATTAGAAACCGTTAACGCTTTAAAAATGGGAGAAGTGCAATTTGACAATCAAAAGATTCAATCGAATCTATGTTAGAGATTCCTCTCAAATCCCAAGACACAGTCTAACATCTTTCTAATGGTGTAATTGAAGATTTTTCAAATGATTTTAATAATAAAAGAATTCAAATTCCGAAACGCCCCCTTGGGGGCATTGCCGATTTTGCCCATAAGGATTCCTTTTAATGGTGTATGAGCAAATCAACACCTACTACCTTCAACAGAGTCAGACCGAAATAAAAAAGTCTAAGTGTTTGAGATTCTAAATCTATCCCAAAGACCCAACGATGCAAAGAATGTGAGATTATCTATAAGGGTGAAATTCAATGGAATCAAATTCAAGGTTTTGAATTTGCTTTTAGAACAAAACGAAGAATTCTCAATATTACGAGTCAAGTTACGAAAGTTGAAAAATAACATATTTAAACATTAAATGTTTTCAAATCCACTTTTGAACTCGATATAGGAAATCATACTTGGAAGAAAGATGTTTTTCAAAATCGAGGTTATTTTCAAATCAAGAGAAAATTAATTAGTACTGGTGAAACGGAGGGGAGATTTAAAAGTTTTTCCGATGATTTCTTATTGAAAACCCTCCTCCCTCAAACCGGATTTTATCCAAGTTGAAAATGATTTTCAAGATATAAGGAGAGATTGATATACTTGTGATATGATTCCTCCGGGATTGATACCGCTGATGACTCGGAAGGGGACGTATCCTCCTTTTTAGTAACCACTTGACGATGTCTCTTCCCCTTCCGAGATCGATAATTTACCCATCGAGGTGAGTCCCGTATGAGTCATTGATAATTGACTCACGATAGTAAGGGGAAAATAATTTCACAATTAAAGGGAATATCTGTTTCATGTCGAGTGATTTTAAATCTTTCTAGTGATAAGAAAACCTTTGATGATCCGGGAGGAGGTGAAAATGATATTTTGCTTAATAATGGAGAAAAAAATGATTTAAACGTTTTCACAATACGAACATTTTTACCATTTGTCACCTATCCCGAGGTTTTACCCGCATCTTACTCCACGGGGAGTGAAGATAAAGTTTTTAAACCGGGTATTTTTGATGATGAGCTTGAAAGGAAGAGTTCTTTAACTCTTGATACACACACACACACACACCCCGACCCCCCCTACATCCATGCTTTCATCTTTATTTTGGGAAGGATAACGTCCCTTCGGAAATTTCTTCACCCTCACTTTTATCCACCATGATAGCCTAGTTTGGGGAAATGAGTCAAGCTAGGGGACTCTATAATAAACAAGCGCTTCGTGGGAGGCACCCCATGCTTATCCTTTTTATTTTCTTTCATTTTTCTTTGTTTCCCCAAGGACAAATCAATTCAGGACTGAAGTATAGCTTGACTTCCGGTTAACAAAAACTAAGCTGTTATTAAAGTTGTTTTTGAGCTATACAAGAAAATGATGGAGAGGAAGCTTGTTTCTCAGTTTCGTTCTTAGTTGGTTGTTTGTTCCTTGTTTGTCTAGAGGTCTTTATTCGGATTTTGGAAGATTCATGGTTCAAAATTGTGGAAGGACAAAGCAATGCCCACAATTTCCATTGATTATCTCCAATCTTCTCTTCATAAAGTGGGAAATCTCTTATCCTTGTCTTTATCGAACTAACATCTATTCTTTTGGCATGTCCTTAGAATTTTTGTTAAAGATTCCTTTTGACCCTTATTTTCCAAACATTGAGGACAATGTTTCATTTTAGTTTGAGAAGGATTTCTTCGATATTGACTTTTCATTTCACGCAAACCTTTGTTTGAAAAACTTTTTGATTACCTTTTTTGTGAAAAAGTAGAAATTTTTAAATTATTTGCTTACATGGAAAAAAAAATAGCTCAATAGAATCTTAGTTTTGTGAAAAACACCACTTTTTGGTAATCCTGGTGAGAAAATAGAGCTAATTTTGACTTGACCAGGTGAAAAAATGCCAGCTTAGTTCTTTAACCTACCTTTTGTAGGGCCAAGCTTTCACAAATCCTATTGCATTGGATTTTTAGAAATGTGAATAACAGAGATGATGTATTAAATATAAGTGTTATGTTGCTTAAGCCAGGTTTATTTGGAAACGACCTAAAGCTTATATGAATGATTTGTGTCATTTAAACTACTCCCATCAAAGCACTTAACATACCTAATCATGACGTGCTCTTTTTAATTTAACTAAGTCAACAACCAATGCTTTAGAAAAAAGTCTTACAAATAGAAAAAAAATAAGGCATTATTATGTAATTGAGATTTTTGGTTACAAATTTATAATAGATTTTCTAAAGTGAAAATTTTCCATTCATCAAAATATATAATTATAAAAAAGATGCCAATGAAAGTCATTTCTAACACAAAAAGCATATTTTTTTCGTGCCAATGAAAGCATTCGAAAAAATAGAATAATAACAGGCAATATATAAGTATTTTAAATCGTTGGGCGAGTCGCTCAGGTAGTGAGAAGTGAGACTCGGATGGTGTCGCAACTAAGGAATTAATGACTAATGTACGTGGAATCAGTTCATACAGGCAATCATCACTGGGGAGCGCGGCCTAGTTGATGATTGTCAACTAATGGACATTTGATTTCTAGCTTGTAGGAAAAAGGTGTTGTCTCGATAACCCCACAAACTTTAGCAGCAAGTGGAGGGTTCGAACTAAAGAACACCGGTTGTTGAAAATGCGATATCCTATTGGGAGCAAGGCCTAAGTAGGGTGTCGAACTAAGACAACATTCCATTGTGAAAAAAAATAAAAATTATAGTATATGGGAAAATAAAAGAAATGGTTAAAAATTTCATTTTCTTTAATTCAATTTATTTGTTTGTTTCCTAATCTCTTATAGCTTTTGAGTCGAGGTGTATTTATGTTAATTAACATTTTAAGCTCACACAAGGAGGCTTTGAGTTAAAGCACTTTGATGGATTCAACTATAAATATAAATTGATCTATGGGTTGAGATTTGAAAAGATGCACACATCTTATTCATTAATTTATTACTGGGAGTGAAAAGTTCACCAAGTTGTAAAAGTATAAGACTTAACCATATTTGGACTATATTGACATATGATCTTGTTTAATAGCTTTGTTTAGTCTAGTGAAAAGTCAAGGAAGACGAATTTTCCTCTTTTGTGCTCTATTAATCGGGAGTAGCCTATTTCAATGAGCCTAAAAGTTGCAAAATTGCAATGATTGCCATTAATGTGTTTCCATGAGATTAAATGTTGAGAAAAAGCTTAAGTTGTTTAAAAAGGTGATTCATAAAAGGTGAAAACAAGGGCATTTTGGAAACTTGTTAGTTTACAAAGTGTACACTTGATAACATTGCGTGAGGACACGGCAATCCTTTAGTTTGGGGAATTTTGATAAATGCTTAATTGTATATATTAAATACCCGGGATTTTGCCAAATAAAAGCCAAGAAAATGCCAAAAGGATAGAAAAATGTGTGCTTTTGTGACAATTGTGCAGGAAAGGATAATAAAGACAAAAGTGAGCAAAATCAGTCAAAACCGACAAAGAAACGAAAAAGACAAGACAAGAGTGAAGAATGAAGACAATCAAAAGCCGGATCAGCCCGATACAGCAAGAAAGAAAGTCAAAAGCCCAAAATTGAAAGCCAAGGACCAATTATGACAAGTCTTCAAAGTTCAAATGCTTATTTGGGAGTTTGAAGTCAAAGGGCTAAAGTTGTAAAAAGGTTAAAGTTGATTATAAAAGAAGAAAAAAAGAAATAACAAACACAAGGGCTAGAAATGCAATTTCCGAAACGTCTTTTATACTACAAAAGAGGAAAGGAAACGCAGGGACCATTTGTGCTATTACTTCAAACATTCAAACACACACGCGGTTTTAAAACTTCCCCTAACAACTTTCTAACTGAATTTCCCGCCAAAAATCACCACAAACCCAATCACCCAAAAATCAATCCCCCGCTCCTCTACATCACTCAACCTCGTATTTTAATCACCTCCACGTCAATTCACCCACGTGGCAACAGCTGATTGGTCTAAACACCTCATCAACACAATCAAACGGCTACAAAAGAGTTTAAAAGGATCAAGGGCTGAGATTAAAGGGAAGATTCGAGAAACTCTCACCTCTCTTCTTCAATTCTCTATAAATAGGACATCTAGGGTTCATTTTATTAGTTAGTGAGTGAGTTTTAATTTTCAGTTTGTAATTTTCCTCATTTTTAAGCACTTTCTTTCAAGTTTTTTCAAATTCAGCTTTAAGCACTTGTACTATTCATCTTTCAGCTTGTACTTAATCATTTTGAGTAATAACATTCAGTTCTTAAGCTTCAATTGTTCTTTGATTTCAATTTTAAGCTGTTTTCACGTAATAAGCTCTCAATAAGCTCTTTTGAGCTTATTCCTGTTCATAAGCTCAAATTTAGTTAAAACTTTGTTATTAGTGATTCATTTACTCATTTTATACAACTTACATCAAAGTATGATAACTTGAGTTCATTTTATTCACTTTGGAAGCAACAAGGAGGTAATAAGCTTTTAATAGCTTATTGAGTTTTAAGCTCAGGTTTAGAGGCTAGGGAGCCACTTAGGTGTATGATTTTAAGCCACTCACTCAGATAGAGTGGCTTGTGGCTGAGACTACAAAAAATTCAAGGTTTCATTTCTAAAATCTCATTTCAGCTTAATTTCAGTTTTAAACATTAGCTTATTACTATTCATTCCTGTTCAATTCTTTCAAACATATTTGTTTAGACTTGTTATCTAGCTGTTTTGAGTTTTTATTAGATAAAACTTGAGTAATCTTAGTTTCTCTTTTAAAACTGTCATTAGTATTAATAAGCTAGGAGAGAAAGTAGCTTATTCTCTCTAATAAGCTGTAGATTTTATTGCTCAAATAGCTTAAGTAGGTTAAACTTAGTGTAAGTAGATAAAAGGAATTAGCTATTTTAGTTTTAAATCAGCTTTTAAGATTACTATAGTTTAGACAGTTTTAACAAAGGAGTGTTTGGTACAAGCTTAATTTGACTTTTAAAGTCAAAAACATTCTGTCTAAATTTCTTACATAGCTGAATTCAAGTATTTTAGCAAGTTTACAATAGGATTTAGAAGTTAGTGAGTTGAATTCAGAATTTTATAGTTTAGAAAGTTTCTCTTGCACCAGGACAGTTTTGTGTTCAAGTAACTTTAGTGGTTAGAGATTCAAGGCATTTTAGAGCCCAAACATAGTTAATACAGGATTACATACATGAATTGAGTTAGTATAAGAGTTTTTTTAGGTGATAATTTAGCCTGCACTTTAGACTTGTGCCAATTGCACCAGCAAACAACAGTACTAACTCAGTTAGTACTGCTGTTGCTCATTCCTTTATTAGATTAGATTTTAGATCTTTTAATTAGGAAGTTAGAATTAGAATTTAAGCATTCCATTAGTTCTCCATTAGTTTAGTGTAGATAAGCTCTTAAATTTCATTTTCAAGCTTATAGATTAGCTTAACTTTGCCTGCAAAAGTAGTATAGTAGCATTTTGGAGTTCTAGCTTATACTCTTGTGATTTTTTTTAGTTTCTAGCTGTTAAATCAAGAAACCTTTTATCTAGGTTAGATTTAAATCAATAGCATAGCTTATTTCCAAATTTTCAGCTTTATAGGTTTAGTATTAAGCTTTTTAGCTTATTAGAAAAAAGCTTATCTCAGTTTAAGCAAAAACTTTCACTTTTTCAGTTCAATTTACTTGTTATTTTTATTAAAGCTTAGTTAATGTCTGTTTAGATATCTTTAATACATATCTTAATCTACATATATCTTCTTTTAGTTTTCAATTTCATCTAGAAATAAGCAAGTTATAAGCCAAAAACTTAAAAAGCTCTTAAACCCCTAGTTTCTGTGAACAGAACTAAAAGCTTAAATTTCCAGCTTATTCTTTAGTGGACAAAAGTCAAAAGTGCCTTTGTTAATGTTGTAGAGAATAAGCTGTTCTAAAACTTTGTAGTTTTAAGTTTTTGCTGAATCTCAATTTTTCAATAAGCCAAAATAAGCCATAGCGTAGGGTCTGTTTGGTACTTTTCCAATAGTTAAAGGTTAATCGTTTTAACTACTGTGTAAATTCTCAATAGTTTACCCGCCTACCTTTTAGTTTGTTTAATTGCACTTTTTACCCTGTCTTTTTAGGAAATATTAAATAGTTTTAATATTTTTTGTTATTAGTTTTAAAAAATTAGGTTTAAAGTTTTAATTGATAAAATTAGGGCTCAATTAGTCTATAAAAATTGGGGCTTTTTGTTCCAATAAATTTCTGCACCTTTCTAGTCTATAAAAACCATTTTTCCTTATTTTTCTAGTTAAAATTGTAATATCTAGGAATTAAAATAGGTTTTAAGAAAATACTTTTTCTTTAATAAATCATAAAAAATAGAAAAATAGTTAAAAAATTCCAATTCTTTTTCCTAAAATTTTCTTTTTAAATTTGTGATTTTTAGGTATAAAGTTTGTTAAAAGTCGTGCCTTAGATTTTAAATTTCAGTTTTAGCTCGCGTTTTTACTTTTCGTGCATTTAAATTTCGAGCTAGTTAATTGTTTTTAATTCGTGCTTTTACATTTGTAGTAAAATCAATAGTTCAAAAATCCTCTATCATTCTTAACTCGAATCCGAATATTCCAAAAATTCTCAATTCACGATTTCGTTGGGACACGACCCGAGTAGTACAATATTTCCCGGATAAAAATAACAACTCGTCGATACGCCACCCCGAAGAGGCCTCATTATGAAACTCCCTAGTAATATAGCACTTTGCTTAACTAATACCACATATAGGTCTATATAGTTCAATCACCATCTAATTGTTTTGGTAAAATTGTGTTTAATAAGTAAAAACGTTTATAATTACCGTTTTAGTAAAACTGGCATAACTTTCGCGTTTTAAGCCCGATTTTGACGTTTCTTATGCCCACGCTTTCGTATTAGGACGAGTTATCATAATTTGTCATTTTCTTAATTTGGACCTACTGGTGAACTGTAAATTTTACTGTTCACACCAGACCCTAAATGTATTTATATAGTTTTAGTTATCGTAAAACCCGTAAACATCATATTTTATTCGTTATAGCTCCGTTTTTAGCGATTCTTTTGAGCACGTTCTCGTAATTGAAAGTTCTATTTATTTATGAGGTTTACAAAAATAAATATTTCTATCATGAACAGTAACTTTTATAAAAATAGTTTTATAAAAGTATTAATTGTCGTAAACTCGCGTAATTCATAACTCTTTCGTTATTAATTTAAAAATTACGATTTTTATCATTTTGGAATCCTAAAAGTATGTATAATTTGTTAAAAATACCAAACTTTCTGTTTTGTATAATTTTTATAAATTTTTTTACAAAAATTCTTTTATAAATCCGTTTATTACCGTATAACTTGTTTTTACCGTATCTTTTTCGTTATAAATCGTTTTTTCGAGATCTTTACATATCCGGGATCATCGTGAGATGTATTGATTTTATAAAATGTCAAACCCACTATTGGAAATTCGGATTCCAAACAGCCCCTTAATATCCATATGTATACTTTTATAATAAGCTTGTTTTATGTACTTTTTACTTTTGTAAATTATCACAAGTCTTTTATACCTTATATAATATATGTCTTACATATAATAAAGTCCATTAGTCCATCCTTTATCCAAATGTCCAAGTTAACAAGTCCATAATAATACTTATAAACCATAACTTTCTTAAGTAAACCTTAATTACTAGTTTATACATAATCATTTTTATACATAAACCAAGAGTGTACAAACCTTACAACCATTTTATAACCTCAATATACCATCCATATAACATGTGTACAAGTTCATAAATCATGTTTACAAGAAAAATCCACTTTTACAAGTTAAACATATCCTAAGTGGTGATTTTACTACGTAGAACATAATATACACATAAAATCATGAAAATGAAAAGTTAAAGGTTTTATGTAACCTTAGTGATGAATGATGATGATGAAAAATAAGTGCTAAACCCTTGTTTAGACTCAAAATCAAAGCTTGCAATTATAAAAACCCTAGATTAGGTTATAAACCCTAATCTTACTTTCTTTGCTTCTATAAGTGAAAATGGTTAACCAAGGTTGGCAAACACCTTAGTATATCTTAGGAATTATGTGTGATGGCTTGAATATGTTGTAGAAAAATTTGTATGGATTATGTATAAGGGTGAGTTTGAGCCGTGGGCTTCAAAGACAGTCTCTCATCATAACTATCAACCGAATCATCATTAAGACTATTCTATCAATTGCTGATTGACTAGTGTTTTGTTTTCTCTTGATTAACAACTTTATTCCTAATGGCTAGTTCATCTATCCCTGTAAAGGAGACATTTGCCCTAGGTGGAATAATTGCTTCTGTAGGGGGAGGTACTAACTGCTTTGTAGGGCCTTCTCTTTGAAGTTTTCAATGTAGAATCAGTCAAACGTTTCCATCGCCCAGATGAAATGTCCCACTAGACACAAATCCCAAATCCTAGACATGAACTATCAGACACATATCTTTGTTTGTGTTAGGACTGTCGTTTTGAAGTACTGAAGCATTTGGACATTTCTCAAGTTTTACTTTGAATCATCCTCTTTCTTTTAGGCTTGATCTAATTCCTTCTGGTTTTTCTCAAGTTTCAATCTCTTATCTTTAAAGTCATATTCCATTTGTTAATACTATCACCCCATGCATATCATTCTTTTCATGTGTTTTAAGCATGACCTCTAATGACTCTAAGCTCATTTGATATTGCTCTAGAAATTTCATCCTACTCTTTGAAAATTATCTCTTTCAGTTTTGATAGCTTTTCAAGCAACTTTTTTATAAATTTACTACATTTTGACAGTAAGGTACCTCTTGATTTTGTAGCCATCAATGCTAGAGATACTGGTGCATCATCAGCTTTGTTGCTCCAGTCAAAATCACCAAGTCCATCTTGTCCAAAATGCACATGTTCTGCATCAAACTCCATGCTCCAATCATCTTGTTCAACTCCAGTCAGTGCCATCATAGCATATGTCACTGGTTCAGCATCAAATTCTGGTCCATTCAATATCTTCATTGTTTCTGTCCACCAAGGCTTTATGAGTTTGAATCTTCAATAGTCACAGTCCTTCTTTCCTACGACCATGTTCTCTGTTTTCTTGATACTTAGCAAACCGACACTCTCAGCAAAATGAACCCAACTTTGACAATTTAAAACATTCAATCTTTGATTTGTCAAAAGTGATCCCATTCTTTGGCTTGAGATCATCCAATAGTTCTTCCTGCTTCCTCAATAAATTTCCTTATCCTTGCAGTTTATCATAGCCCACTGCCCAACCTAAGTCAAACTTCTTCCATACATCTCATCAATTTGCAGCAGATCTCATCATCATGAGTGTTGGGCATAGATGCTTGTTGAAGAAAAGAAGAACATATATTTCATCTGAGGAGAAGCATAAGTTAGGGACAGTGGGAACCTTGCATGAGGCAGCTTGTGTCTATCTTCTGTGGGATATTTGTTGGTTCAGCAGTACTTTGTGTTTCAAAGTACTGCCCGTGACTTCTGTGGACAGGAAAGCAATGTTTTTGAGAGTTTGAATTTGAGAGCCCCCCTCAATTTCATGCTCATATATTTTAAGTTGTTGTATAGATTCATCAAAGTCCTAACTCATCTAATCCAGGTTGTTCCCAATTCAGGTAGCCACTACATGCCACACAGATGTAGGCTTCTTATAAACTTCAGTTTGCATCTTCATGACACTGTAGCATTCGTGTAATTCATGCATGCTAAGGATATGCGAAACCTTTCGTATGCGAATCTAGTTCTTCCTAGATCCAATATTGAATGTCTCATTGTTGTTTCAACAGATTCTTTGCCATCTTCGTAGATGCTTTCGTTTCCTCCAATCTTGCTTTTATGGCTTTCCAATAGAGAGCTTGCATCTAACAGCTCATGAAAACTGAGAAGATGTCTACAGGTATGGCAGACAGCATATATTAAGGGGCTTTCTCAATGTTTCTCTGCGTTTGCAAGCAAGGGAAGTTTTTGGTGCAGATCACTGAGGGTGATGCAGGATTCATTGTGGTTTGTTTCCATTGGTGTTTAGTCCCATAGTATGTGATCAGTGATAGCAATGTAACTGTCGCATCTTCATAGGACCATAGGTTCATCATTCACCTTTCTTGATATATGAATTCTAAGTGGCAATATATTTTAGTAAACGGACATGGTGGGGTGGGGGTGGGGGGGGAGGATAGGTTCTGTTCAGACATCTTTTGAGAGTTTAGAAAGATTTCGATTGTATAAATTCTATCTAGATCAGAGTCCTTCAACCAAAAGAAAGAACCTAAATAGCAGCACAAGCTCTGAAACCACTTGTAGGATCGATATTCTTAATGAAACACTGATAGTACTGTAAACTATCGAATCAAGTTGGCAGTACTTTAAGAAGGAACACACAATAGTTTCTCGAAACGATTCTTTTATAAACCTTATTGAAATCTGCCATAAGTTGGCAGATCCCTAAATACAATACCAAACAAATCTTACTTTGTGTTTTTCTATTTTGTTCATCATTTTCTAAGCATATCCTAGTGATCCTTTTATAGACCTAAGGATAACCACTAGTAAGCGTACATCCCTGAAAAACACAATACTAAAATGAATTTATCACCAATAACTGTTACAAGATAAAAATGCTAAAACAACCGATTAAACTTATAGTCCTATATCCACCGGTCAGTACTTAAAATCTTTGACTGGAATACTTTGACTTTCTATTTAGTCAGTAACTTTGATCTTTCATTTAGCAGTACTTTGACCTTTTGACTTGTATTTCCCAACAGTAGGTATGTACATAAATGTGGTAGAAAATTTTGTATGGATTATTTAAAGGGGTGGGTTGAGCCGTAGGTATGTAAGGGTAAAAAGGGAGTGATTATTTGATTTTTACCTTAAGGAAATGGATACGTGTGTTAATACTTGCAATAAAGGGAGAGTTTTTGGTTTTTCACACTATGGAAATAGATATGTATGTGTTATCTCTTGCAATGTATAAGTAAGGTGTAAGTAGGACTAGTCAAGGAGACATATTGAGGGTCTTAAGGGGTCTTTGGTCTTGGTCTTTGGTCAAAGAAACAAGAAAAAGCTAGGTTTAATGGTGTAGTGTTGTACAATTACAAGTTGATGATTTTTGGTGATATTTCTTGTATATATTGTTACAAATCCGGCCATATAGAGATAGATATGATATATTTTTGTGATTTTTATGTATTGGGTATAAAAGTGGGTATTTGTTGAAGCGTAGAAAAGTTTTGGTGGTTCCGGGTATGCCTAAACGTATTTTATCGCGAAACGAAATCAATTTACGCAACCAATAAAAATACAATGAACAAAGTTAATAATTATCATCAAAATAATTACTTAACACTTGCTTGATGTAAACATTTAATTGTTTAATGCCCGTTTACATTGTACGATAATTTTTAGCGTACGCGATTTAACTTAACGTTTACGATTTAAAGCAAACACGTACAATACTAAAGATACATAGTGAATTTATCGACAACGTCAATGACCCTAAAACACGGGGTGTTATAGTCTCCCCCCGTTAAGTGAGCCTTGTCCTCAAGGCTTAAGACGTGGCACTTGATGATGGTGCGGTCCTTGTGAAGAGATGTGGGTATTTTTTCCGGAATTGATCCTCGCGTTCCCATGTAAACTCAGGACCTCTCTTGGAGTTCCATCGAACCTTGACTAATGAGATGCGGATTTTCTTCAACCGTTTAACTTCATGGTCCATGATATCAATGGGTTCCTCAACAAACTGAAGCTTGTCATCAAAATGAAGTCCATCCAACAGAACGGCTAACGGTTCGTCGGCATAACACTTTTTTAAGTTGGATACATGAAATGTATTGTGAACCCTGCTTAGCTCTTTTGGAAGCTCAAGCTTGCAAGAAACCTCTCTAACCTTTTCTAACACATTGAAAGGTCCAACATACCTAGGGTTTAACTTCCCTCGTTTGCCAAAACGTACGACCCCTTTCCAAGGCGAAACTTTAAGCATAATTTTATCCCCGACTTGGAATTCCATCGGTTTACGCTTCAGATCGACGTAACTCTTCTGTCGATCATGAGCGGCTTGCATCCTTTGCTTGATTTGAATGATTTTCTCAGTCGTCTCTTGAATTAGTTCTGGACCGAGGATTTGAGCTTCTCCAACTTTGGTCCAACAAACAGGTGAATGACACTTTCGACCATAAAGTGCTTCAAATGGTGCGGCCTTGATGCTAGCGTGATAGCTATTGTTATATGAGAACTCGACTAATGGCAAATGGTTAACCCAACCCTTTCCAAAGTCGATTGCACAAGCACGCAACATATCCTCAAGAGTTTGAATAGTCCTCTCGCTTTGTCCGTTTGTTTGTGGATGGTACGCAATACTCATATCCAGACTAGTACCTAAAGCATTCTGAAGTGACCTCCAGAAATTTGATGCAAACCTAGGGTCACGATCACAAATAATCAAGACAGGTATTCCTTGTCTCGTGACCACCTCCTTTAGGTACATTCTTGCAAGTTTATCTATCGGGTCTGTCTCTCTCATCGGTACAAAGATTGCGGACTTAGTGAGTCGGTCAACAATCACCCAAATGGTGTCATAGCCTTGCGACGACTTAGGAAGCTTCGTGACAAAATCCATAGTGATGTTGTCCCACTTCTATTCAGGTATCTTGGGTTGTACCAACAATCCTGATGGTCTTTGATGTTCGGCCTTGACCTTAGCACAGGTCAAACACTTGCTAACATAGGTGGCGATGTCGGCTTTCATATTAGGCCACCAATATAGCTTCTTCATATCTTGGTACATCTTGTCGGAACCCGGATGAATAGAGTATTTTGACTTGTGGGACTCGTGCATAATCACAGTCCTCAAGTCGCCATAACATGGTAACCAACTCCTGCCATTGAAGCATAGAGTTCCATCCGCACGCGGTTCCAACTTTTCCTTTCTAACTTTCTCCGGATCCTTAGCATTTTCAAGCAACATGCCTCCAACATCTTCGTTCTTGATGTTCTCTGGTTTTCGTGCTTCAGTCTGAGCATTCAAGATTTGTTTGGGAAGATCCAAGCCAATAGTCATGACTAAGGCTCGAACTCTTAATGGTTGATCTCTCTCCTTCCTGCTTAGAGCATCAGCAACAACGTTTGCCTTTCCCGGGTGATAACGAATCTCACAATCGTAATCACTGAGCAACTCCAACCAACGACGTTGCCTCATGTTCAACTCTTTCTGATTAAGAATGTGTTGTAGACTCTTATGATCAGTGAACACCGTGCACTTGGTTCCATACAGGTAGTGCCTCCAAATCTTGAGAGCGAACACTACTGCTCCAAGTTCCAAATCATGAGTCGTATAGTTCTTCTCATGAATCTTCAGTTGGCGTGATGCATAAGCAATCACCTTTTCTCTTTGCATTAACACAGCGCCCAAACCCTTCTTTGAAGCATCGCAGTATGCGATAAAATCTTCGCTTCCTTCAGGTAAGGCCAGGATTGGTGCACTGCACAACTTCTGCTTCAACAGTTGAAAAGCTGCTTCTTGTTTATCACCCCACTCAAACTTGACCTTCTTCTGGGTGAGCTTGGTCATCGGTTTGGCGATCTTCGAAAACCCTTCAATGAATCTTCGATAATACCCAGCAAGACCTAAAAATTGACGAATCTCCGTTGGCGACTTAGGAGATGCCTAATCTTTAATGGATTCGATCTTGGCGGGATCTACGTGAATGCCCTCACTATCAATCACGTGACCAAGGAACTGTACTTTGGGAATCCAAAATTCACACTTGGAAAATTTGGCATACAACTCCTCTTTCTTAAGCAATTCTAAGATTAGCTTAAGGTGCTCTTCGTGTTCTTGCTTGTTCTTTGAATATATTAGAATATCGTCAATAAAGACAATTACGAATTTATCCAAATATGGTTTGCACACCCATTCTATATGGTTCCATGATACGGCAAGGTGCGTTTGTCATAACCAATCAGGCTTAAACTTGAATTATTTAATGCCGTAACGGGTTCTAAAAGCGGTCTTCGGAATGTCTTCTTCTCGAACCCTCAGTTGGTGATAACCCGACCTTAGGTCGATCTTCGAGTAGACACTCGACCCTTGAAGCTGATCAAATAAATCATCAATTCTTGGGAGCGGATAACGGTTCTTCACCGTCAGTTTATTCAATTCCCGGTAATCAATGCACATTCGAAATGATCCGTCTTTCTTCTTGACAAACAAGACTGGAGCTCCCCAAGGTGAGGAATTGGGTCTTATAAAGCCCTTGTCAAATATTTCTTACAGTTGCTCCGACAACTCTTTCATTTCAGAAGGTGCCAATCGATAAGGTGCCTGAGCTACGGGTGCAGCACCAGGTATCAAATCGATTTGAAATTCTACTTGTCGAGTCGAAGGAAGACCCGACAAGTCCTCAGGGAATACATTAGGAAAATCTTAAACTATCGGTACGTCCTCAAGTTGCTTCTTCTTTGACTTGTCTTCCATCTCCTTTGTAGCAACGTTTTCCAAGAAGACTGGACATCCTTTTAGCATGTATTCTTGTGTTTTGATGTACGAGATAATGTGCAGACGAGCCTCATTTCCCTGGTTGCTTCCGTCACCTTGAACAATTAGAGTTTCATTTCCCCAGGGGATACGAACGATCTTCTCGGTACACACAATGATTGCTTGGTACCTTACTAACCAATCCATACCAATTATAGCGTCGAAACTACCAAGTTCTAAAGGCATTATGTCTATGTTGAATGGGTGGTTCAAGATGTTTAATGTACAACCCCTAAGGATAGTGTTCAACCCAATTATTCTCCCGTCGGCTAGTTCAACGTCATAATAGTGTTCTAATGCAGTTGGTGTGATATCAATTTAGGAGCTAAATGCAGTAGACATAAAACTCTTATTGGCACCAATATCGAATAATATAGAAGCATAGCGGTTGTTTAGAAGGAACGTATCCATCATGACGTTGGAGTCAGGGTTTGTCCCCGCATGCCCTACCGCATACACTTTGGCTGGAGCATTGCCACCTCCAACTTGGTTACCACGGTTGTTGTTGTTATTCAGCTTTAGACATTCCCTCTTAAAATGTCCTTGAACTCCACACTCATAGCAAGTAGGCTTCTTAACCGACCTAGTGCCCTTCTGGTTGTTAGAATTGTTGGCATTTGCTGTACTCTTACAGTCACGGGCAAAATGGCCAACTTTGTTGCATTTCTGGCAGTTAGGAGCACATGGACCATTGTGGTGATAGTTTCATTTTGAGTATAGGGGTTTAGATCCCCCATATTGTTTCTTTTCACCAGTCTCTGCAGTATAAGCCCTGTCAGTGTTCTGCCTCTTATTCTATTGTTGTTGTTGTTGTTGTTGTTGTTGTTGTTATTCTTGTTGTTGGTTCTGAGTGTTCCTTGAGGTGCCCTCAAACTTCCTTTTACTCTCTGTCTGGCGTTCAGTAAAAGTGCAGATTTTCTTATCCATTAGCTCGGTTGCGATTTCAACTGCATCTTGCATTGTCTCTGGTTTAGACGCCACTACACTCCCATGAATCATGTCGGGAAGACCACCGACATATTTTTTAATTTTATCAGATTCTTTGGGAAACTTCCTCCCGCACAAACCAATTCCTGAAAGTGTTAGGTATAACTTGTCAAGTCAGTACCCTTCACCTTCAGATCTCAAATCTCCATTTCTAGTTTCTTTATTTCATTTTAAGGACAGTATTTGTGAGTCATCATTTTCATGAGTGTTTTCCAAGGCATACCGTAAGCGGCATCATGACCGACTGTCTTGACATGGGTGTTCCACCATGTTAAAGCAACTGAATGGAGAGTGCAAGTAGCAAACTTGACTTGATTCTCAACTGTACAAATACTGATGTGGAAAACAGACTCCATTCTTTCAAACTATTGAGATAGACTGACAACTCCTTCTGTGCCTTTGAAGTTTAATGGTTGACATTTAAGAAAGTCAGTGTAAGTACATTCACGGGCAGTTCATTATGTCCTTCTAACACCCATTCCTGAATTATGGCTGTCATCATCATTCGTACTTCTGTTAGCATCACGTGCTGCCAAAGCGGCAGTAACGCCTTGGTCAATCATTGCCTGAAACTGGGCATTAGTGACATATGTGGTGTTAGTTGTTTTTAGGACTGTGTTTGACCTCGTGGTTCTTTTCGGTGCCATTTTCTTCAATCACAAGAAAATATAATACCTATTATATTTCCTAAAATCATAACCATGACATGACATATACATAATAAATAAAGTGAGATCACATCACACAGTGAAATGCACAACTGAATTAAAATTAACCATGGTGTAACTAAATTGACATTCATTCATAATAAATTCGATTACAGACATGACATAATACCACCATTTCATATATAACATATGGAAGACATACATGATTTGTTTCAGATACAAAATGATCACAACGATTAGGTTACAAGATAAAAAAATATATGCAACCTAAAGCCATACTAGCCGAGAGTTACCCATAATACTTAGTAGGCTATACAAAATAACTAGCCATAACATGATTTATGAACTCCTACCAGCCTCCTATGGTGCATCTGGCTGTGCAAGACCTTTGGCGGGTCCTTGTTGTCTCTTGAACTCTGTCATCTAGGTCTGAAGTCTCTTCAGCAGCTTTAGTGCCTCAATGAACTGTGTTTGTCTTTTGCGGTCCGCTGCCAGCATCTCTATAATCGTCGCCTGTCTCCTGCGGTCCGCTACCGATAAATCTGTAATCATTGCCTGATGTGCTACAACCTGAGTACGTAATGATATAACCTCTGTACACGCAAGGTTACTCGCATCCTTGGATTGTCCCCAAGCCTCTTAAGACATCCTAGCCTCAACCACCATGAGCCTAGCAGTACGAGCATGTGCACGCCTATCCTTATACAGCATGTTGAGCCGACCAGCCATCAGATGTCGCTCAGACTGCTCAT
>BQNB010014072.1:0-74552 GCA_026074375.1 Tanacetum coccineum | reverse complement strand
CTTGTGTATTTTATCCTTTTGTGGAATTTGACCTTTTGCCTTGGTCAAGGGCATTCGGTCAGGATCTGTATTAGGGTTACTATATATGTGTATACTATTTGACGAATCAGTACACTTGGACAAGATCCCTTAAAACCAAAACCGAAGCCTTCGAACAATTAAAAATATTTAGTAGGAAAATACAAAACCAATTAGGATGTTTAATAGTGTCAATTAGGACTGACAATGGTAGGGAATTTGATAATGAATTGCAATTTAGAGAGTTTTGTAATGCCAATAGTATTACACATAACTTCTCGGCTCCACGCACTCTACAATCAAATGGCGTGGTAGAAAGCAGAAATAGGATAATTCAAGAAATGTAGCTCACAAATCAAGTGCTTTTAGTCTCAAAAGCATAAACTAGAGCATGAGAAGAACAAAGCTGAAGCTGAAGTTGCTCTCCTTAAAGCTCAACCCTCCTTTCCCAATATAGGACAGTTCAATGAGCTTCTGGAAAAGTCTTTACACACTGAATTTTCAAAAAATTTATCTGCTCATGACTTTAGCAGCTCACTACCAACTGAGCTGAATGAACTCCCCACCAAGTTCAATAAACTAGCTGAAGATGTCAAAGGGCTAAAGAACCAAGTTCATGACCTGGAAATTGAGCTGCTAGGGGATTTGAAAGAGATTCCCACCAAGCTAGAAGACTTTACAAAGACCGTCACAAGTCTTACATCTCAAGTTGTTGAACTGAAGACTCTTCAGTGGGAACTTGCAGCGGAATTTCTTCCCCTACCAACACAAGTAGCATGTGTTCAAGCTAACAAAGATCTCGAAAATGGATATTAACATATACAAAAGATGAAAAAAACAAAAGCCCCAAAAAAGAATAAACCTTGTAAACGGTTTTCATCCTCAACGTGTTATCATCCGTGGTTGTGAGATTGTGATATAAAGCCAAAACCACCAAGTAATAAATCAAGACAACAGACATAACAAGCACAAAAAATTACCAACTACAAAAACCACCCAAACCAACAACCCATACAAATACCGAAACTACCTGAAACCACCTAAACCATCAAGAGATAGTGGCAGATTCGGCATATGACATTGATGATAAGATTATGGTGGCAGCAGTGTTTAGAGAAAGACAGAGGTTTTGTGTGTTTTAGGGTTTTGAGATAGAAAAAGGGGTTTGTGTGTGTCATATGTTTGGCGTGTGTTACTTGGGCCCATTTGGTCTATAGTTGGATTTAGGATTAGTATTTGGATTTGGATTTAAAGTTAGATTATGATTTAGATATAAATTTGATGTAGGAGAGAATATATTATAAAGAAGATAAATTACTATTTATAAGTTAATAAATTTTTTAAATTAAAATTCATTATTCAAAAAGGACACTAAAAATATGTGATTTACATGAAAACATGGCCCACCTAATTGAATAAAATAATGTATAAAAAAATGCTTCATATCGTATCCCATCTTTTTACCCAAAATTCTCACATACCAAATATCAAGGTTTCTCCTGAATTCTTGGGCCTACCTTAATCTTCCAAACAACATATTTTGACTTTAAGACTGAAATTGATCTTAAAACCTGCAAACCAAACTCTTCCTTTAAGTATTAAAAATGTAGTGTGTTATTTAAGTATCAAATCATTCCTATATTTACTACACTAGTTTCAAGGCCCGCCTGTTGGGCCGGGAGCTTTAAGGTATTGTTGGAAGAAACATTTATATTTTGATAGTTGTTCGTTATTATATTTGGTTGTTTCAATTATTGTGTATCATTAGGTAAGTTATTTCGATACTGTTTTGATTGTTCCAAGTTCCAACAATTTCCTATCATTTACATAACCTCGTCGGATTTCTAATTAATGTTATAATTTACAACACATAGTAGTTCAATGATGTTTTGCTTGTTTGCAGTTTGGACTAAAATAACATCATGTTAATGAAAAACTTATAGTACTTGTGTTTTATAGCTTAGAATTAAGTGATGGTTGATGAATGTTGACAAATAAATGTAATTAGCAAGAGTTTTGTCGTTATTTTTTTTACTTTGCATTCGTAACCAAGTGACTTAGCATTCGTCAAAAACAAGACTTGCAAGATTCGCCTCTACAACACTTTTTGCTTCGACAAAAAGGGGGAGAAGAAATGTAAACTCATCCACTAAATACTTATTTAGTAACTTTTAAATAAGCATGAGTTTATATTTTGTCATCATCAAAAAGGGGGAGATTGTTAATACAAATATTCGCGCAAAAACGATATTTATATTTAATGATCTTCATGTTTTGATAATAACAAATATAATGTCATACTACGTAAAAGTTTACATAAACAAGTTATTTAGTCGAAAGTTTACTTGACGCCGACAAATCACTTAAGGTGTGAATATGGCATTATTAAACATAGTTAATGATCAAAGAAAAATATTAGCATTTGCATAAACCTTTTCTAATCAAATGATTTAAGTTAACTCATGATTAATTATAAGCTAGTTACACTAATCATGTAAGACAAAATAAGATTAATCATAAGTGGAAACAATCTTTCCAAATCTTCCCAAATCTAGAAAATCTTTCTTTATTGGTGATAAGAAATATTTTGTTCTAGAAGAATCTATTAAACTAGTTTTAATAAGCACAAAACAATATTTTGTACAGATTTAGGGTTAATCATAAAATGACAAATGTTGTCCCAACTCCTCGGACGGATTCACCATAACAAGGCACGGATCCAGCTATTGGTGGATCTGTGGGTCGTATCGTCCAGTTGTTTGGGCCAGCATTTGAATTTCAAAGGTTTGCCTATAAACAGCAACCTTAAGTCTTCATTTTAGACAACTCTTGTAAAATATTTTTCACATACATCTTTTATCTTTTATATTCTTTGATCAATATACTTGTTACATAATCCATTACAAGTGATCAACTCATTCTAATCCTTACTGAAGAACACTCAAGAAGACGTCAAGCTTCAAGTGTTAATAGTTTAGTTGTGTCATCACGTTTATGATAATCATTCATCTTGTATATCTTGTGTTGTGTGTTGTGTGTATCATATGTGTATGATAGGTTAGTATTTAGGCCACAAAATACATAGTGTGTTAGATTGGTACTATCTCGAAGTAGAACTCGGTATTTAGCTAAGTACCAAAAAAAGTGTAAGCGACGTGTACGGTTTTCTCCGACTAAAGGGAGCTTGTTGACATAGTGAAGATAACTCTCAAGTTGGGTACTTGGGGAGTGGAGTAGGGTGAAGAGGAGCTTCGTAGCCGAACCACTATAAATCATTGTGTCATTGGTTTGATCTTTCTTATCTTTAATTGTTTATATTTCGTTGATTAGTTACTCAAACAACCATTTCTCAATCCAATTCATTATCAACAATAATCATTTCAACCTCTCCCTTGCTTAATTTTCTGAGCTTACCTATCTCCCTAATCAAGGCATTTGCATCTACTCCAATGCATGGGGTCTTGATGAACTTGAGAAAACCCTAGAGAAAATTGAACCTTACAACTCACGTCTTCCTGCTCTTGATGATATCTGAAACCTAACCCATAGAAGAACCATTCATGAAAAGATAGATAAAGAGGGAAACACCATCCATAAATTGCCAAACCAAATCAAAACAAATGAGCTTTTTGATCACCTTAGGCCTTGTGAACTAGTCATTAGGGAAAACGTCTATTCCGCCATAGGAAATAGAGACCACACTCAAGCAGTTATTGCTTTGATGTTGTATTGCCTACAAAATAGAAAACCTTTCAACCTTGGATGTACTTCTTTAGGGATAGACGAGACAAAGTTCTACCATATGGCATGATATTAACTTGTCTCTTTAAGAACATTAAAGCAAACATGGCACAAGGCTTATTTGATGAACGTTACAAACTTGTCCCTAAGAAAATGTCCTCACTTAAGGCAAAACAACCCAAGAAGCCTCCACCAAAAAGAACTAGGAATGTAGGAAATCTAAATGGACTCAATTGAGCACTTCGTCCTCAACCGAGTCACCACCCTCTGATAATGAAGATTTGCCTAGCACCAAACTTTCCCCTAGGTCATATAGTAGGGCTCTTAAGGACGATCCTAACATGTCCAAGGAGCAAAGGGAGACAAGAGGGATGTTTAAAAACTTGGGTCGAGCGTTGCACAACTTTGCAAGGTTGTTGAAGAAGGGATGTCGGTGAAGGAAGATTTGTTTATGGAACAATTTAGATGTATAATTATCGTATCTCTGAATTATTGACTTGTTTACTTATATCTGCATGCTTGAATCTGAATCAATCACTTTGATATGCTATGCTTTATGGATATTTTATCATGTTAATGTTATTGGTAGTCGATAATAATGTTTGCATGAAAATATGTTTTATGTTTTGGGTGTAAATTGATGTTCTGGTCGTTTTTGTTGAAAGCTGCGACCCACGGATCCACCATATGGTAGATCCGTATGTTGTTTTGGTGGATCCGTGGCTCACTCAGTCCAGGCGCCAAAATTCGAATTTTCTTGATTTTTAACTTTTTCTACTTTATCTTATAACCATGCTATATGATACTATGTGGGATCTTAAACCTTAAGATATAACATGTTCTCCATATAATCCAAGAACCATTATACAATTCATATCACCACTTTCTCCTTATAATCATCATCCTCAAACACCATTTTCTTCACAACTTCTCCATTTTTCTCATATACAACCTTACTAGTTCATCACTATGACTAGTTCATCCAAAACAAATTCACCAAACTTCAAAAGAAAAACCGCAAGAATGAGTGTCAAGTATCCAAACTATGTCAATCTCACATCCTCAAGTGATGAACAACCAAATGAGAAAACTCCTTCACCTCCTCCTAGAAAGAAATACCTTTCACCACCCCAAGCTCCATCAAAATTCATCTCTAGAAAAAGCACACACTACACCTCTTTATCATCACCAAGTGAGTCTCTGACACCAACTCATGTTGCACCTCCGCCTAAACTTCGTTTTGTTATTCTGATAAAACTAGAACCTCAAGAACTTTCTACACCTCAAATGTCACCAAATGATCCCTATGCTCAAACCATGGATAATTGGCCACCGGGACCTTCTAATCCATCTCTACCACCACATGTCTCTCGACCACCTCTCGGTTTTCCAAATCCACCACCCAGATTTGAACCATTACCATCAACCCAACCTTTGTTTGTTAACATTAACAACAGCACACCTCTCCTCCATAACAATGCACCTCTACTTGAAAACATTCACCATCAACCACCAAATCTTAGAAATCAAGATTTTCCTAATCCTCCAAACATCTTAGATTTTGTTCATCCAAATGACATGCCTCACCTCCACAACATGTTTTGTCAATGTTGTAGCACCACAAGGCATGAAATACAAATGCTCCGAAACCATGTCAACTACATGTTCTCATACATTCGACACCACCTCGGCTCTCTATCACACCCACTTTACTTTCCGCATTAGCCGCATAACCATCTCACCTCACCCCTCGAATTATATGGAAAAATGTTTTCTATCCCAAGACTTAGTATTATTAATTGTTTTCTTTAATTTTCTAGTTTAAGCTTATCATGTAATGCCTTTAATGCCAAATTTTATGTTTTATCTCTTATAATAGATTTAACATTATTTTCATTTATTGTGTTAATGATGGATGTTCATTGTGCAAAATGTATATATGTGCATTTGTGATTGTCATATATATATTTGCTTGCCTACTAACTTTGTTTTGTAGCAACGCATCTATAGCTCGATTACTTGGCACCCCAAACAAGAGGGAGTATACATCAAGGGGGAGCAATTGCATCTAGTCTTTATTTTTTACTTTGCATTCGTTACCAAGTCACTTAGCATTCCTTAAAACAAGACATGCAAGGAAGGCCTCTACAACACTTTTTGCTTTGATAAAAAAGGGGAGAAGAAATGTAAACTCATCCACTAAATACTTATTTAGTAACTTTTAAATAAGCATGAGTTTATATTTTGTCATCATCAAAAAGGGAGAGATCATTAATACAAATATTCGCGCAAAAACGATATTTATATTTAATGATCTTCATGTTTTAATAATAACATATAATGTCATACTACGTAAAAGTTTACGTAAACAAGTTATTTAGTAGAAAGTTTACTTGACGCCGATAAATCACTTAAGGTATCAATATGACATTATTAAACATAGTTAATGATCAAAGAAAAATATT
Organism: Tanacetum coccineum; assembly: GCA_026074375.1. Lineage (NCBI taxonomy): Eukaryota > Viridiplantae > Streptophyta > Magnoliopsida > Asterales > Asteraceae > Tanacetum > Tanacetum coccineum. The sequence continues at coordinate 68,328 of BQNB010014072.1, read as the reverse complement.
ATCATTTGCATAAACCTTCTCTAATCAAATGATTTAAGTTAACACATGATTAATTATAAGCTATTACCTAATGCATGTAAAGACAAAATAAGATTATAACCATAAGTGGAACAAATCTTTCCAAATTCCTATAAAATCTTTCCTTAATGGTGAGAAGAAATATTTTTTTCTAAGAAAATCAAGTAAACAAGGTTTAATAAGTAAAAATAATATTTTGTATAGAGTTTAGGGTTAATCATAAATGACAAATGTTTGTCCAGCTCCTCGAAGGATCCATCATCACAAGACACCCAGATCCAGCGTTGGTGGATTCGTGGTCGCATACTTCCAGAGCTGTTTGGGCCAGCATTTGAATTTCAAAGGTTTGCCTATAAATAGCAACCTTAAGTCTTCATTTTAGACAACTCTTGTAAAATATTTTTCACATACATCTTTTATCTTTTATATTCTTTGATCATTATACTTGTTACATAATCCATTACAAGTGATCAACTCATTCCACTCTTTAGTGAAGAACACTCAAGAAGATGTCAAGCTTCAAGTGTTAATAGTTTAGTTGTGTCATCATGTTTGTGATAATCATTCATCTTGTATATCTTGTGTTGTGTGTTTTGTGTATCATATGTGTATGATAGGTTAGTATTTAGGCCACAAAATACATAGTGTGTTAGATTGGTTCTATCTCGAAGTAGAACTCGGTATTTAGCTTAGTACCGGAAAAAGTGTAAGCGACGTGTACGGTTTTCTCCGCCTAAAGGGAGCTTGTTGACATAGTGAAGATAACTCTCAAGTTGGGTACTTAGGGAGTAGAGTATGGCGAAGAGGAGCTTCGTAGCCGAACCACTATAAATCATTGTGTCATCGGTTTGATCTTTCGTATCTTTACTTGTTTATATTTTGTAGATTAGTTACTTACTTATTGCATCGATATCATATACACTTGTGTATATCTCTTGAGTTCACATAAGTCGAAAATCTAAGTTTTAATTTTAAAACGGTAAAAACTATTCAACCCCCCTTCTATTTTCCACAATAAGCAAAATGTCACTTCACTTCCATAATCAAACCAAGAAAATAGATAGAAGAAAGATAAGAAAACTAGAGAGAAGTTAGAGAGAGAAAGAAAGAAGAAAGAGTGAAGAATTACTATGTGTAAACAATTCTTATAAATGAGCAACCAATCTTCTCTACACATGGAGAAGGTATATTTATACCACTTGGAGGCCGACTCTACTAAGCCTTTTTTGGGCTGATTGGTTTTGCCTAATGGGCCGTGCTCAGGATTAATTTGGGATTTAGCCCACAACACGTACAATATTAGATTAATATTACAAGCCCATTTCCCGTTCCAGCCTATTACAACGTATATTAAGTAGAGACCGAATATTCCATGTTCGACTTAATATTTTGAGGCTAACAATCTCCCCCGAAGCAGGGTCTTTGAATTCTTTGTCTTTGAGCTCTTGAGTCTTGGTCTTAGACTTTATCTTCTTGTAGGCTTGTTCCTTCATGATGTATGAACTTTGATCTTGAGCCTTTGTCATTGTATTTTGTCTTTGTCTTTAATCTCGAGATCTTTAAATCTTTCCTTGTTTGTCTTTAATGTCTTTGCCATCTTGCGATCTTGTGTCTTGACCAACATGCTCATACTATGCATCATTGTGAAATCTTGCTAACAATCTCCCTTGACAATATTTTGTCTTGATAATCTTGATATCTTTAAGGAAGATCTTGAAAATCAGAATTGCGGAACTCTTTGTCTTTAATTCTTAAGCTTTCTTGACTCTTGAATCTTGATGCTTATTGTATGTCTTTGTAGCTTGAGCATGAGCATGTGGTAATGAATCTAACTCAGCTGGAGTGAGGCTGCAACACCATCGTCTAGACCTGCATGTTTAGGTTGGTAATAAGCAACATATATGGACGAATATGGCTTTGTCATTCGTTGTAATATGGTTGCGATAACCTCCGGTTTCGTGAGGACTAACCTGTGATTAGGTAGATTCCATTTAGAAGAATCTCCTTGACAGGGTTTCCATCTTAAAGCATAAGATCCTCTAACACATATGTATTAGATTCAATATTCTTGCTTGTTCTCTTTACCAGAACGTCTCAAAGAAGACATGTACAAGATAAGAAACACTAGCTAAACAAGATGATCCGGAGGTCGGGGAGGATTAAACAAGAACTTAGCCATATTATTTAGAGAGAGAAAAAGGAAAGATGTGTATGTGTTTTAGAGAGAGAAAGAACACACACACACACACTTTGGTGAAATGATACAAATGAATCCTCACCCCTCCATGGAAGTATGGAGGGGGTATTTATAGTCCATACACAACTAAACTATATAATAATGTCTAATCTAGTCCCTGCGTGTTTGGCTATTTATCAACTAATGTAATTCCGGATAAGTCAACATATTTTAAGGCTAACAATCTTCCCCCAATATGTGGACATACGGAATTACTTACAATGTTTCTATCAAGTACAATTACAACACAATAACGTCTTCCAAAGCTGAAGATGTCTTCTGAGTTCTCCTGGTCTTGAAACTTGTACTCCAGCTTGGATCTTCAGTGTCTTTAATTGTACAGGAACCATTGTAGTATGCATGAGTTGGATTAACTTCCCCCCAATTCATGCAGCATGTCTTAAAAAGCTTTCTTCTTAGACTTCATTTTGGTGAAGTTTCTGAATCAGCTTCCCCCTAAACCAACATCCCTATCTTAAGCAGATTCTGAAACTTTGATGTAGCTAGAAAAAACTTCTATTTGACATTTACGTGCACAACGGAATTTTGTAGAAGTAGAAAACCACATCAAATACTACTGCTACTTGTCATTAGGTCTTGGTGAATATTCATTCGGGGGTACATGCAAGGAATCAGCAACAATTCTTCTCACGTATGCAGTATACTTCACAAACCTTGCTTAGTAATGTAGTGTACACTACTTCCCCTGGAAGTTGACATGGTAACATCAAAGTCAACTAAGCCCCGGATGTACACGTTTTTCACCCATGATGGTTTTGAATTCTCGGAAGCATCATTGACGTGTACGCACATATACTCAAGAAGTTCTTGTCTTAAGCAAACATCTTGAAAAGTTATGAATAACATTGAAGAACTCTGAAAGATTTTACTTAGACTGTAAAGTACCATTGACATTCTGTATCTTTAAATATCCCGTGAGAGTTGCTGATGACATCTCAACCTTTAGACTCTCTGGCTAACTTACCAACCTCGTATTCTATCAACTATTGTTGTGACCACTTGGTGAAGTAAACCCACTATACCAAACTTGAAAATGAAGTAGAATCCCCTAAATTTGTTACTTAATCTTGCACTGTTGTTGATTGAAGAACGGTGCAAGATTAAATCTATAAGTACTCTATACTCAACCAGAAAAGTATAAGAAGTACAACACCTCTTGAAATTATCCACATCGACTTCTGCATGTGATACTAAGTACTACAATGTAACTCCTTTAAGTTATAGCTATAACCCGTGAGCACTACAATGTAACCCCTTACATCAAGAAATAACTAGATAATCCAAGTCTTAATCATCTTGATGTATACGTTCAAGCAAGTCATCAATCGATAGATTGGGTTTGAAGAAAAAGGGTAGCAAGTAGAAGGAAGTTTCGATGATGAAATAAGTAGACACCTTCGTGAAACCCACTTCAATCTCAAATAAGGGATATCAAATCAACTTCGTGATCACTTGTCATCGTAATCTAAATCTTTAGCCGTTTTAACGTTTTAGTAAATCTTATTCGGATCATTTTTAGTATTATGTATCGTGTTTGTTGTGTTGTTGTTGGGCTTTGAATGATTAACGGTTGTTAATTATGAATGTAGAGACTAAAGGTGCAAGGACAGTTAATTTTAGAGGGCTAACGACTGAATTATAGCTTGTAAGGACTAACGGTGCAATGAAGTTTCAACAATGAGGTTTAATAAACAAGTGAAGGATGAATTGTGAATTGATCATGAAATCCAGGGACCAAACTTGTAAATTTCGAAATAAGTTTATTAAAATAAACATTTTCCCTCCATGCACGTCATCTCCTTCATTTCAAATTTAGAAATAGTAACGATTGACTTTTCTTTCTCACGGAATTGTACGGTGATCGTCGGTAAAAAATATATATACCACGATGATTGAAAAAGGATCACGATCACAACGGTATATGTTATACGTCCCGTAATGAACCATCACACGAAACCAAAAAACCAAAAAATGACTTAAAACGTATAGATTTTGCCCTTGTTTGAGTGGTAGATCGGTTCTCTAATCCTTGTGACTAGATCGGTTGCTTAAGAATGGACTAGATCGGTTGCTTTTGTAAAACGTCTAGATTGGTTGCTTAAGTAAAACGTCTAGATCAGTTGCTTAAGAATGGACTAGATCGGTTGCTTAAGTAAAACGTCTAAATCGGTTGTTTAAGTAAAATGTCTAGATCAGTTCGTCTTAGATCGGCAAACTAGTTCGGTGGATGAAGGTTGAACTAGATCGGTTTATGAAGAATTGTTAGATCGGTATCCTTCACAAAAAAACCAAAACTCGTACTAGACCTAGCGTTTGTCTTCTATAGAAACCAACAAAAACCGAGATGTCCTCCTTGCTATTATAGTGGATCTTGTCTCGTTCAAACTTTGGACCAACAAATAATAAGTTCCACCAAAATAAGCTTAAAATAAGCTACTTTTAGACACACATAAGCACAAATGATGAGTAAAAAGCAGTTTTTAACACCCTTTTAAGCCACGTACTCAACAACTAATAAGCTCGAGACTTTGTCGAAAACCAACGCATAAGAGTATTTTGATGACGAGTAAGCAGACTCAACAAAATTATACTCAAACAGACACAATACGCAAACCAGTTTTTTATTTCAATCAGACAATTGTAAACTAGAAGACACTTAGCACTAAAAGGCCCATTTATTCAGTTATTAAATTTTGTAGCCCAAATCCAATATCAACCAAATGGACTAAGACACAAAGTTGTTTTTAAAAAAATAAGCAAAACAAAAAATAGATTTTTTTTTTAAAATAAGCCCGAGTAAGAAAAGAAATAAGCTCAATAAGCCTCCACAACAAAACCACAAACACAACACGTACGAATACAATACACCCCAGGTTAGCTCTTGATACCAACTGTATAAGATAAGAAACACTAGCTAAACAAGATGATCCGAAGGTCGGGGAGGATTAAACAAGAACTTAGACATATTATTTAGAGAGAGAAAAAGGAAATATGTGTATGTGTTTTAGAGAGAGAAAGAACACACACACACACACTTTGATGAAATGATACAAATGAATCCTCACCCCTCCATGGAAGTATGGAGGGGGTATTTATAGTCCAAACACAACTAAACTATACAATAATGTCTAATCTAGTCCCTGCGTGTTTGTCTATTTATCAACTAATGTAATTCCGGATAAGTCAACATATTTTAAGGCTAACAAGACAACACGATAAGAGTGAATCAGTTAGTTACTATCTTACTAATTGAGTCGTCAATTTATTTACTAGACTAAATCGATATCCAGTTATCACAAGTTCGATTCATATAGAATCTCGCAAGTTACCTACCGCAGTACTGTTTGACAATGACACTGGAAGGATTTCCATTCGTCACTATGAATACTTAAAAGTATCACTCTGAATGTTCTGGCAAAATCACAAGGATAATGCATAGGACTCTTGTTAACAGCTTGTGAACTTAATGATGTTCAACAAGTGTTTGTTATAAAATGTGTCCTAATGAGATTTATAGATTGATCTCTTTGGCTCTAGACTCGATTGTGCGTTTTGGTTTTAGTGATCAGAGGCTGGAGCTGACTGCCACCTTTTCAATATCAACTAACTTGGAGTGAGAAAGTCAATAGAAGTCGTGTTGATCTCCGTGACAAATGAGACAAGTCTCTTTTGAGAGAAACTCAAATGGTTCAGAAGGGTTGTGTAGTGCATCACTGGGTCCATGATGTCTTGTCTTCAATACCAATATTCATCTTAGTGAAAATTGATAGCTTATGTATTGACCCAGTTTCTGCCTAAATGTGTATGGAGGGCTTATTTCTTTAGACCCTTTATCCTTACATTTCTTTTTCATTCTTCAACCCCTTCAATGCTTACCAAGACGTCATTACTAATACCTTTTTATGATTGTTTCAGTGTTAACTCATGTCTTAGTCGGCATTATTCCCGTTTCTCATTCTTATCCAAATCATGCCTAAGGACTGCTATTTCTAACTATGGAGTGTCTTGGGTAGATCCCTCCGGTTCTAATTGGATCATAGGACTAATACCTAACCTAACCACCTTATGTATTCAGAATCGTCGTGAATTAATAGGGTTATTAGGTATAAGATCGTAACCATAAAACCTTGAAGATTAATCAAAGTGTTTGATAGAATTATCAAAATCGTTTGACACTTTGAGAGTTTCATCATTTTTGAAAAACTTCCCCTTCTAACACTAAGGATAAGCGCATTGAGGCTTACACTATCCTTTTCTTGAGCATAAAACTTTGAATGTCTTGTATAAACTGCTCAAGACCGAGAAAAGTTGATTTTCTCGTTGTAGGGATAAGTTATCTTTATAGATAAACTTTCATTTATTTGAAGTCTGGGTTATGTACTGAATTGCACATAAGCCATAAAGATAATTAGAAATGAGATGTTTTGAAACTTTTAAACTCTTTCTTGAACTTCATTTACATACCTGTGACATTATTAATCGTCATTTCTAGTTACGTAAATGTTATCGATTCCAAGAGACATGTCGAGAAAATTCTTTTTGGCATTTTTGATTTTATGATTTTGTATTTGCTTTTTAAAATTTTATATTTTGTATTTGGTTTTATAGGTTTTATATTTTTGTATTTTATTTTTCAAAAATATTTACATTTCGCTGTTTGATGAAATGTCAAGCAGTCTCTTTTGCTAGACCCTCCAGTTCTGCTCGAGTCAAACATCTCATACCGAGTCGTCTGACAAGATACTCAAACCTATCTTGTGACAAAGCTTTCATAAACATGTCAGCTAACTGGTATTTAGTTTTGACAAAGTACAATTCAATTATACCACATTCAACATGTTCTTTTATAAAGTGGTAACTGACATTGATGTGCTTGGTACGGGAGTACTGCACAGGATTGCATGAGATTGCTATGGCTGACTGAGAATCATAGTACAATGATATATTGTTATAGTCAAAGCCATAATCCTTAAGTAGTGTCCTCATCCACATTACTTGAGCACAACTTGCAGATAACGCCACGTACTCTGACTCTGCTGTAGACATTGCAGTGCAGTCTTGTTTCTTTGACATCCAACTAACTAACTTTTTACCTAAGAATTGTATTCCTCCAGAAGTGCTTTTGCGAGTATCAATTCATCCAGCATGATCAGCATCTAAAAATGCGGTTAGATCAAAACTAGAATCCTTCAGATACCAGAGTCCTATGTTGATGGTTCCCTTTAAGTATCGAAATATCCTTTTAACCTCTTTGAGGTGTTTTTCTGTTGGCCTTACTTGATAACGTGCACAGTAACATAATGCTTGCACTATGTCTGGTCGACTAGAAGTTAGATACATGAGTGACCCTATCATACTTTGTTTAGTCAACAAGTAATCCACTAAAATCTGTATCTAGCTTAGGTTTAGTAGCCATTGGTGTACCAATGCTATCACATTTGTCCATTCCATGTTTTATAAGTATTTCCAAAGCATACTTGGCCTGGTTGATAAAGATACCTCTTGGGTATTGCTGGATCTGAAGTCCTAAAAAGAATTTCATTTCCCCCATTAAGGACATCTCAAATCTACTATGCATTAGTTTTTCAAATCTTTTAGAAAATTTGAGGTTTGTAGACCCGAAAATAATGTCATCAACGTAAATTTGCACAAGTAAAATGTCCTCCCCGTATCTTATCGTGAATAAAGTAGGATCAATAGTACCTTTAGTGAATCCTTTGGACATCAAGAATGTTGAGTGCTCATCATACCAGGCTATGGGAGCTTGCTTTAATCCATATAGAGCTTTCCTTAGACTATAAACTTTCTCTGGATGATCATGATCAACGAACCTATCTGGCTGAGCAACATAAACCTCTTCCTTTAGTGGACCATTAAAAAATTCTGTTTTAACGTCCATCTGATAAATTGGAAAGGATTAGTGTGCAGCATAGGCAACAAAGATCTGAACTGCTTCCAAGCGAGCGACTGGTGCAAAAGATTCTTAGAAATAAATACCCTCTTCCTGTGCATGCCCCTTAGCTACAAGTCGTGCCTTATTGCGAATGGAAGTATTGTCTCTATCTTTCTTGTTTTTCCACAACCACTTTAGTTTAATCACTGTATTTCCAAAGGGTTTGTCAACAAGTTCCCAAACTTTGAGTTGGTCAAATTGATGAAGCTCTTCTTGCATTTCCTTGATCCATGCGTGATCAGCCATTACTTCCTTAATGATCGTCGGTTCCACAGTACTCACGATGAGCGCGAACATGCGCATTTCAAGATCTGTTACAAGTTGTCGTCTTGTTTGCACTGGCTTGGATGGATTTCCACGAACGTGTTCTAACGGATGATTCTTAGTTCATCGGTAGACAAATTGGTGATGTTGGTAGAATGTATGCATGTTTGATGTATCAATGTTCATGAGGGAGACTCAACAAATTCTTGTACCGGTGTACAGAATTGGTCGATAAATTCATATGGTTCAAACTGTGCATCTTCTGCTTGATTAGTGTTGTTTTCCTTAGCATGAATAGATGTTGGTGGAGTAATCGGTTCTGTTGTAGGTTGAACATTCGCTGTAGGTTGTGTGTCTTATTATTTAGAGTTATCAGAGAGAGCGGAAGGCTTTGACACACTTTGATTTCCTGCAGTGAAATATTCTTCGAACAAAGGACTGAATAGAAAATCCAACTCTTGTTGTGACGAATCCGTTTTGTCTGCTGAAGAAGAAACATTTGGAACCAGCGTAGAACTTGAAGGTTCACTATTGTGGTCGTGAGTTTCAAATTCTGAACGGTTATGACCAGAAGTCATTTGTAGTTGGGGCGCGAGCCAGAGTTGTCATAATCTGACGCCATTTGTTGTTGGGGTACGAGGGTTGAACTGTTGTGGTCAGACGTCATCTCCTTGATTTCATCAAAGTTGATATGAATGGATTAAACTATCAATATTGTTCTCTTGTTGTAGACTCTATATCCCTTTAAAGTTGTAGAATATCCCACAAAAATGCACGGATCTCCTTTCTCCTTTATCTTGTCAAGATTTTCACCATCTCTGACTAAGTAACAAGTGCATCCAAAAATGTGAAGGTGTTTGAGAGTAGGTTTCCTTTCATTAATGATGTGGTAAGGTGTTTTTTCATGTCTTGGATGATGAGAGATCTATTCTGGGTGTAACATCCGATTGCAATTGCTTCAGCCCAAAAGAATAAAGGATGTTTAGAAGCCGAAAGCATCGTTCGAGCAGCCTCAACCAGAGTACGGTTCCGTCTTTCGACAACGCCATTTTGTTTAGGTGTTCGAGGAGTGGATGTTTGGTGTTCAGTTCCTTCTTTTTAAAGTATGGATGGAGTGTCTTGTTTAAGAACTCCATGCCTCCGTCAGTTCGAAACGTTATGACTTGAGCTTGAAGTTTACGTTGAATCATTTTTTAAAAATCTTTAAGTAATTTTGGAGTTTCATCCTTGGATCTTAGAAAAAAAGTCCATATGTATCTTGAATAGTCATCGACAATCACCAGAATGTATTTCATTTCATTGATGGTTTCAATCAGCATGGGACCGCATAAGTCCATGTGAAGAAAATCTAACCGTTTCTTCGATCTTGTAACGGTTATGAATTGAAATAACTTCTTTTTTCTTTACCCATTTCACAAGATGAACACAGATGATCATTTATAAATTTCAAGTTCGGTAAGCCATTCACAATATCATTCTTTGAAAGCGGATTGATGGTATCAAAGTTAAGATGAGAGAGTCTACGATGCCACAACCATGCTTGAGTTGATGAAGCCTTTGCTAGGAAACAGATTAGAGTTGGTGAAGATGATTCTTGTAGAGCTATGGTATAGAGATCAGATCTACGAGTACCCGTAAGTAGGTCATTTCCCTAAAGATCTCTAATATAGCATGTAGATTTTCTGAAAGTAACTTCCATATATGTATCACAGAATTTACCAACGGAGAATAAATTATGATTAAGGCCTTTGATGTAATAAACCCTCTTGATCGTGATGTTTCCTTGAACCAAATCCCCATAACCAAGAATTGGTGCAAATTGATCATTTCTGAATTGTACCGTACCCAGATATTTTTCAACAAAATTGCACAGCAACTTGAGATTTCCAGTCATGTGCTTTGTGCATCCAGAGTCAACAATGAAGAGGATGATTTGTACAATCTGCAAGAGAATTAGAGGATGATGGAACATTTGACAAATTTGATCTTAAAGAGTTTGTGAGCTTCAAGACATTAGTTATCCTAGATGCATTATCTATAGTAGGAATAATACTTGTGTTCATATTTTTGTTCCTTATTTTAGGCATCCATTTCATTTTTGTCTTAGGAATCCATTGATATCCTGATGGATATTGTTTTTCTATCCACCATGTTCATGCCTTACTCGTTTTCTTATAAAGCATCCTATAGTAACTCCTGGATTTATGGATAGGGGAGTCTGAAGCAACTATTTTCTTAGGGGGTGTTGCAACAGATTGGTTCGTCTTTCTTATGGGTTTACTAGGTCTAGTGGGCACTACTTGAGGCTTCTTAGATCTAGAATTCACTTCATTCAAAAACATAGAAACACAAGCATCATGAATTAAATTAAACACACATTTGCCATAAGTTACATAAACATAATTAACATTCAAAGTTTTGGACTTTAAACTATCATTACACGCAGTTACAAACTTTGTTTTGTTTGAAATACTAGAAATCCTACGGTGGTCTTCTACTTCCTTCTGCTTAATCTTCACTTGACTATTGTTTTGCACGGCCTTATCTTTCATTTGATTGCTCCTAAGCTATGGCCTGCTAACACTAGTGTTGTGCATTACTCCCGTAGAAGTAGAGACTTGATTTTTAGAATTCCTAAAAGTCTGAGCCAACTGAGTTGTTCTAGTTTGTGTTGGCCTGGTGTCTATTCGATACATTCCTGTTTGAATCACATTCTTGCTGATTTCAGCTTGTTTTCCAATTTGAGTTTGAGGCAAATTATGTGGAGTGACTGGTTTTGATAACCACTTGTGCACATCAGTCTTAGTAACCGACCTTGGTTTTGAAAAATTACCTTTTTCAATAGAATCTGAAAAAGGAGTCGGTTTGCCCAAAATTGATGGTTTTAGAACCTTAATTGCATTTGTTTTACGAACAGGTAGTTTATCAAACTTAGTTTCCACAGACTTTCCTTTTGATTTCTCAATGAGTTTCTTCAACTCACTAATGGCAATGTCCATATCTTGTAATTGAGCTTTCAAATCTAGTGTCTCGAAATACTTTTGATTAATTTCTTGAAACAAAGTTGATTATCGTTGTTTCCAAACTTTGTCATTTTAAGCTGTTTCTTACATTGTTGTAAAGCAAGTTCAAGATAAATCGAGTGTTGCTCGAGTGTACAAAAACTTTTGACTAGTTTATGATAATCTTCTTTACCAACACTGTCTTTTTGTTTGGAAGGCTCAATTTCAAGACATTCATATTCCTTGACTTTTTCTAGATATTTGCATGCCATTTCAGAATATTCATCGATATCAGTCATAGAACTTAATGCAACACATAAAATATCTTTTGAGAGACATTCTTAGAGAAGTAGATCATATTTATTTGAAAATTTTGTCTTATCAGATTGCAGTTCATCAAGCTCTTTTTCAAGTGACTGGACGTACTGTAAATCGTCAAACATTTCTTCTTTAAGCAATTTTTTAAATTCACTTGCATTTGCTCTTATCTTTTCAGCAAGAGGCATTAAAATATCTTTTACAAGCACAATTATCTCATGAGTAATTGGTTTGTCCATTTTATGTTCCAAACGACTTTGTCAATCAATGTCAATGATATTTTGAAAATTAGTTATGTTGTGTTTAACAATATGAAAAGGTTGTCTACTTTTACTCATCGAAGATTGATTAGGTAAAAATCCTATGTTTTTCACAATATTTGGTTTGTGTTTTACAAAAGATTTTCTCCAAAATTTCTTTCTAAGTTTCATGGCAAAGTACAATTGATCAAGAGATTTCTGTGTTTGTGGTGTAAAAAGCTTGTAAAGACTATTTTGATATGTGTAATCATATGGTTTTACTAAGTCTTTATTTAATTTTGATCTACTTTCTTGCTCAAGAATGAGTGTCTCATCACAGTTAGGTGCAAATATATTCGCAAGATCATCTTTATCATCGTGATTCATTGACTTCGAAAAACCAGATCATGTTTATAAACTCAAGAAAGTATTATATGGTCTTAAACAAGCTTCTAAAGCTTGGTACGATAGATTAAAAGCTTTTCTTATTAAACATGAATACAACATGGGAATGGTAGATAACACGCTTTTTACAAAGAAGAAAAGTTCAAATCTCATCATCGTTCAAATATATGTCGACGACATTATATTCGGTTTGACTTGTCAAGACATGTGTGATGACTTTGCCAAAATCATGCATGATGAGTTCGAGATGAGCATGATGGGTGAACTTAACTTCTTCCTTGGACTACAAATAAAACTAATGGAAGACGGTATCTTCTTTAATCAATCTAAATATATTAAAGAAATGCTTAAGAAATTTGGCTTAGAAGATTCTAAACCAATGAAAACCCCCATGTCCTCAGATGCTAAACTCATAAAAGACGAAGAGTATGAGTCGGTAGATAGTACCAAGTATCGAGGCATGATAGGTAGTTTACTCTACCTAACGACAAGTAGGCCCGATATCAGGTTTAGTGTCTGCCTTTGTGCACACTTCCAAGAGGATCCCAAAACATCTCATCTTGAAGCGGTTAAGCGTATCTTCCGATAGGAATATGGTATCCTAAGGGGACCGACATAGAAACCGTAGGTATATGTAGAATCTGATCATGCTGGAGATTATGTGGACCGAAAGAGCACTAGCGGTATTTGTACGTTCGTAAGATGTTGTCTAACATCGTGGTTCTCGAAGAAACAAACCGCTCTTGCTATATCCACTACCGAAGCCGAATACGTAAGCGCCGGAAAGGCATGTCAACAAGCACTATGGACGAAACAAGCTCTTATCGGCTATGACATTCGACTCGACGACGTCCTGATCATGTGCGACAATAAAGGCGTGATTGACCTTAGCAAAAACCGGGTGCAACACTCGCGGACTAAACATATCGAAATTCGTCATCACTTTCTTCGAGACAATGTCCAGAAAGGACATATCTCTATCGAAAAAGTCTCGTCCGTCGACAATATCACCGGCATTCTCACTAAACCCTTTAAATGTGAATCGTTTAACTATCTACGTAATGGTTTAGGAATGATGGAACACATTCTATAAATCGTTCTCTTCTTTTTTTCTAGTCTGTGTTCCATTCCATGTCGTGACGACTTAATTACTTCATCCAAAGTATTTTAAGCATTTTTAATTGGCGAAATGCAAATTAAAACGTCACTCCTTTTGTAAATTTTTGTCAAAATTAGAATAAAAAACCCTCTGCTAAAGGTGGCCCCCTGTTTTAACCATGCGGCCCCATATCGATATGGGACCACCACCAGACGGGGTCTTATGACTGTCTCCTAATTTTTGTTAAACTAAAAAACAAACACCCTCGTATCTCTAACTACAACGACGAAAACACACAAAAACCACCAAAACTCTAAATCAGCCTCTAAAACTCAAATTAAAGATCAAATCAACACCAATAATCAATCCTAACATCATAAAGATCATTAGTTGTAAGTCATTTCATCTAATTTCTTCTTAATTCGTGTCTAGGGTTTATCTTGAACCAAAAATCAATATTGGGGATTTTTGTTTTTCTCTTGTTAGTATGCAATTAGGACTACAATAACACAATGCATAACTATTATGCTTCCCGTAGACATAGGATTTGCATAATTGATAGTGTTTGTCAAAAATTTTGGTATGAACAAAACCCCCAATTTCTTTCAAAAATTCTCATGTTAGGAACACCACAAAAATGTTTTGATGCATTGTTAATACACTCTAAAAACGTTTTTGCATTCATGCATGATGATCTCATGACCATCAATCGTGATACATAATCAATATGTATTTTTTGACTTGTTTGGATGAGCAAAATTGAATTAAGGAGTGTTTAGGTTAACTCATAGGTTTTTTTTAGAGTCGAGTTAGCCGCAACTCCACATTTGTTGCATATAGGCACACACTATGTACAAATTCTTATTAACAATACTAGTTCACAATAATAAAACTCTATATTATTTTTCTTTTTAGGTGACAATGCCTCGAGTAACTGGGTCTGTTCGTCAAAACACTCGTAACTATATTCCAATTATCTCAAATGAATTCAATCAACCTCTACAAAACACTCTTAAACTTCTTGAAAAATGATACTTTCGTGAGGGACGGGTTATAAATCAAGAGTTTGATGAAATGAATAATCTTAATGCTAAGTTTGGGTCAATCGGTCCTGAACTTCATGAAGCAGATATAGGTCTTGCAAATGGGAATTGCGAGGTTAGCAAATAAATCTTCCAAGTGTATTAATCAAGCTTTTACCATATGGATGTAATATTATCTATATTTTCCAAACTTTAGGAAGCAAAAGAAAGTGCATATGTCATAATTCTTGAGAATTTCTAAACAATTGTGACTGTTGCAAAATAAAGGCGATCAGTGTTCATTAACATCTAGAAGTTTGTACATTTTCAGCTCATGGTTAATGTTGTTGCTTTGCTTGTCTCACAGGTAGGATTAATAGTCAATTAGAGTTGGATAACTGACCAATAAATATGAATGAAAGTTGGATGAAGGGATAACAATGCTCAATGATTTAGAAAATAAGTTAGGCGAAGAAATGAAGGGATGACAATGCTCAATGATTCTGCAAATATTATATTCAGTTTATTAATATCTTAAAAACTATGTTAATACTTTTATCTTGAAGAATTTTTGAAGCTATCCCTCCCATGCGGCGGACCTTGAGGCTACAAAGAAGATTTTTCATCGACTCTAAGTATGTTTTTCTTTTTATTTTATTTCGTAATCCACTATATGTAACTTTTTTACATGCGATAAACATCATGAGTTTACTGTTATTTTATTTTAACAAGACGTATAAAGTGTTTATATCCTTTATTATCATAGCGTCCACACTGATTTGTGCTCAAATCATTATCCATCTGAATGTTCAAGTTAGTGATCGTATCCTTGCTTTGAAGATCAAAACTATATATCTTATAATTAACAAATGGATTATATTAAGTTCTAATAGTTGTTAATGTTTAAATATTTGAAAGTATTAAACGTTAACACATTTAAAATATATTTGAAAGTATAGCAAGTCAGCACAACCGAATAGATATAGATGTAGATTTCAACTACAACAAGTCACTGTGCACAACATATATCGTATAATGTTAGCCTCAAAATATTGAGTCGGACATGGAATCTTTGGTCTTTACTTAGTATACGTTGTAATAGGCTAGAATGGGAAACGGGCTCGTAATATTAATATAATATTGTACGTGTTGCGGGTTAAAGCCCAACGTAATCCCGAGCCTGGCCCATTAGGCAAAACCACTCGGCCCAAAAAAGGATTAGTAGAGCCGGCCTCCAAGTGGTATAAATAAACCTTCTCCATGCGTGGAGAAGGTTGGTTGCTCATTTGTAAGAACTGTTTACACATAGTAATCCTCCACTCTTCTTTCTTATTTCTTTCTCTCTCTAAGCTTCTCTCTAGTTTTCTTCTTATTTCTTATCTTTGATTCTTGTAACATGGAAGTGAAATGATATAGTAAGGTTATTACAATTGGTATTACTTACCTCGGGTTGGTTTAGTGATTTGTGGTGTCGTTGTTTAAGCTTATTTTCGAAGCTTATATATAGCTTATTTGGTTTGACTTACTTCTAATAAGCTCATTTAGTCAAAAATCTTGGTACTTTCTTGTCAAAATTCCATCATAGCTTATTCGTGAATCATTTTCATTACAAAATCTAAGATTTAAGCATTTTTTAGCCAAATCACTCAAAAAATTGGATTAATTTTCGGTGTTAAAAGTGTTGAAGTTTATGTTTTTATGCTAGATATAGACTAGATGTAGTTAGTTTTGCAAAAGATTTCAAGAAACAACGTTAAAAAGTATGTTTTTAGGTGATTTTAAGTGTTATGTTTCGTTTTTAAATTTTAAGAAATATTACAGTTGATTCATTCTGCGAAATATGACATTTATTCATTCTGAGAAATATGACATTTGATTAATTCTGAGAAATAAGCATACAGGTTCATTATGAGAAATAAGCATACAGGTTTATTCTGAGAAATAACCATACATGTTTATTCTGAGAAATATGATATTTTTTCATTATGAGAAATATGACATTTTTTCATTCTGAGAAACATGACAGTTGATTCATTCTGCGAAATATGACATTTAATATGACAGTTGATTCATTCTGCGAAATATGACATTTCTTCATTCTGAGAAATATGACAGTTGATTCATTCTAAGAAATATGACATTTTTTCATTCTGAGAAATAGGACAGTGCTTCATTCTGCGAAATATGACATAGAAATATGCACTTCAAAACACTGTAAAATCCCGAGAAATAAGACTTTTATCTTGCGGTTTTAGTATCTGATTTGTATGTTAAGCTTCTTCTTTTGGACTTTAAAGACCTATAATTCAATAATCATTTCAAATTGATTAAGTACTTCAAATACAAAAACAATCTACAACAACAATCACTTTACCTACTTAAGATCCTACAAAATCATTTTCACTTCATAACACATCAATCATTCATCATGACTACTCCAAACAACAACAACATTTAAATGCACAATGACATCATGTTAGGGGGTTCTAAAGACCGTCCACCAATGCTTGCAACAGGAAGATATGCACAGTGGCAGTCACGTTTCACGAGATATGTTGACACGAAGCCTAACATGAAAGAGCTAAAGAAGTGTATCTTTAATGGTCCATGTGTAATGACAAGAGTCCATGTTCCAGCTAAACCAACAACTAAAACATATCCAGCTGTACCTAAGCACACTGTTCCAGAAACATATGAGAACATATTACATGAAAACCGTGATTACATTGATTCTGAAGCTAAAGCAATTCATATGATCTTGAGTGAAATCGAGGATGAAATTTATTCCACAGGTGATGCATGCAAAATAGCTCCAAAAATGTAGACAGCCATTGAACGACTGTAGCAAGGTGAGTCACTGAACAAGCAGGATGTCAAGACTAATCTTTTCTGGGAGTTTGGAAAGTTTACTTCAAGAGATTGGGATTCAATTGAATCATACTACTTAAGGTTATACAAAATGATGAATGAAATGGTATGAAACCAGTTGGAAGTTGCTACTATGCAAGTTAACATTCAATTTCTACAACAACTACAACCAGAATGGTCAAGATTTATGATGGTTGTCAAGCAAACTGTTGACTTGGATAAAGAATCATACCATAAACTCTTTGACATTCTAAAAAATACCAGAACGAAGTTAATGAAATCCGTGCTGAAAAGATAGACAGGAATGTAAATCCTCTCGCACTTGTTGCTGCTGCACAAAAGTATCCAAATGATAACTACTATCATGTACCAAAATCTCACAAAAACCAGACCACATCCTCCAGACACACATCATCAACCAGTTCTCATGCACCCACCTGAACCAAAGGCAAAGAAGTTGCTAAACCAATAACACCTCCATCTTTATTTGTATCTAAAGATGACACTGATCCAGATGAGGCTCAGAGAGATAAGGATATGCAGAAAAGTATAGCACTTATTGCCAAGTATTTTACAAAGATCTACAAACCTACCAACAACAACCTCAGAACCTCATCAAACTCCAAAAATAAGAATGTAGATTCTACTCCAAGAACCAGGAATGAAAGACAGTCTGGATAGTTTAGGAATCAGAGGACAGTAATAGTTGTTGGGACTAAGGAGAATGTAGGTAATCAGGTGGTTCATCAGACTGGGATACAATGTTTCAATTGCAAGGAGTATGGTCATTTTGCTAAGGAGTGTAGGAAACCAAAACGGGTAAAAGACTATTCTTACCTTGAAGTTGAATGGACCTAGGAGATGAGGGTTTTGAAGCTGAAGCGTCTTCAGTTTCAAAATTTGAGGTAGAATGAATCCCTTCATCTTTATCTACTTCATCATCCCCTTCACTTTCATCTACAACAATGATTGGATCATCTTCAGGGGAATCCAAGTCCATGAAGTTAGCTTATACATTTTTCACCAGTTTTGCCAGATCCTCCAGTTTGATTGTTTTTTTAGGCTTCCTCTTCCTTAAATTGTTTGGCAATTGTGCTGGCGCACTGAAAACCTTGGATGCCCTTCCAAGCCTGCTACACACAGTCACTAAATCCTTGGACAAGTTTGCCCAAGTTCTTAACACTGCTTCTAAGAATACGGGAGATACCAGTGTTCCTTCAGCATGCCAAGCTGGCACTATACCTACTAATGGGGAGAATAACACAAATCAAGCAACAATCTCCCAGCTATTTAAAAGAAGAGCTGACAAGAATGCTAAAAAGACTAACCTGAACAAACAAATTGAATCAACAACACCACTTACAACACCAATCATTCCTCCAATCATCCCAACCATAACTCATAGACAATCCCCCTTCCTCCAAAGTCCACCAAAAGCTCCTCTCAACCTAAGGGGGAGCAAACCAAGAAAGACAAAGGCAAAAAGGCTATGTCTTCAAAGGATAATGGGGAAGAGAGTATCGAAAGTGATCTTGATGATGAAAACACAAATGTGGCTGGTTCTTTGGCCGAGTCCTCAAAAAAGAAGAAATTGAGAAAATTTGATTATGTCACTGAAAGTGGAGATCATGTCCATCTAACTGAAGAACAAATCAATGCACAAAAGAAAATAGAGGAAGAAGCCAAGGCTGAAGCAGCAAAACAAGAAGGGGAAGTAAGAAGAGCAGAGTTGGTTGATTTTCTTGGTCCTGAAGTGGTGTCTAAATACTGCAATGCTAAGTTACAGTATGATAAGTACTGTGACAAAATGCTGAATATAAGAGCAAAGTCTAGAATCACAAACTGTGATGTCTTGACTAGAAAGGGTCCAATTACACTAAAGGTGTACAGAGAGGATGGTACAAGTAAAATCATTCCTGACTTTAAAGCCAGTGACTTGCATCTTGGTGAATGGAGAGAAGTTATGAAAGCATGTTTTAACAGAACGGGAAAAGGATGGAAAACCATCTATGAGCATATACAAACAAGAATGGACTACCTTCACCAGACTGAAGAAGAACTAGGAATTGATCTCGACAAACCTCTTAGTAAACAGGAACCTATCAATAAACTGAATGATCTTGCCAATAAGAAGAGAAAGCATGCTAATGATATCCATGACTACTTCAGAGCAAACAAATGGCTCAAGTCATCAGTTCAGTATGAAGATCATCCAGCTGGAACGGTGCTGAATGAACCAGTCCTGGGTATGATCATGTTCAACTCTTATCACAGACAGGACTTTGTTACCATAGAAGACTTTAGAGATTTCCCAAATGAAATGCTGAGAACTGTACAAGAATTCTTCTTCAGACTTCACCAAGGTCCTGGGATTGATGATCACGCCAGGACCTTCAGCTCCTTTCTGCTTGCTAAAGTTGATAAGAGAAATCTTAACCCACTCAAGCAGATGAGGGTAATTGAGCAGCTGAAGCAGTAGAATGAAATCATTTGTATTAGCTTTATCTTTTGTATTTGTAATGTAATGGAAGTTAATAGAAATGGTTATCAGTTATGTTGTTCAATTTATATCAGTTGTGTAAGAAGAAGTTGTTTTGCTTACTTACAACTGATTTTAACTTAGGCTATTTGTATATTCAAATAGGGGGAGATTGTTGGGGTCAGATCCTGAGCCCTTCAGCCTCTCAGTAGATTTAAACATAAAATCCCCTAAATATAGTCAAACTGAAGGATGTTCAGCTTGAATCGCTGAAGAAAAGCTCCAGCTTCAGTTCTTCAGGTACTTAGAAGATCAAGATCATCTTCACTTTAGTTTATGTGGCGATACAGAAACTGCAGACAAGACATTAGCAAGAGCTTCAGTTCAACTTGGTTGACAATTCTAAGCTGAACGATGTCTATCTCCTTAACAGAAGATTGAAACAACACGTTTCACTTCTAGAAAGCTTACAAGGCGGGAAAAAGATTGCTTTATATCAAAAGGTATAAAGCAATCTCCTTGGGCATGACTACTTCTAAAGTTGGTATAGAAGTACAACAACTTTACCTAAAGGACTATACATGGTACCTTAGAGCACGTCTGCATTAAATGGTATCTCAACCACCCATTGGATGCATGACACGCGTACTAGGTTGACTTGTAAACCCTAATCCCTTTGCCTATAAAAGGAAAGGGATGTTGAGAGTAAATGCTATCTCTTCCAATTAATGTGATACACATTGAAGAGTTCATTTATCTCTCAAACAAACTGAACAAAATTGTTGAAGCTGAAGCTTCAGTTCTAGTCATAAGTAGTTTGTTGTCTTACTCTCTTAACTTTGGTTAGAGTTTAATTTCGAAGGAGATAACATCCTAATTGTCATTCAACCACCTTGTTATTCCACAAGCAAGGTGTAGGTTCCGATTTAACACTTCACTTCATAACCCGAACCGCGAATCAAAGAAACTAGAGAGAGATGAGAGTAGAGAGAGTTTAGAGAGAAAATGAGATGGAAAAGAAAATTTAGATATTATGAAAAATTTAGATATTTTCTAAAAAAGAAAATATCTATATATATTTAGATATTTTAGAAAATATCTAAATATAAAATATTTACCCTACAATTTAATGTGTTCGGCGGGAGGAGATATTTAACTTGGACCTGGCTGGGTTTTGCTTGGGGATTATTAAACCCCCAAAACATATACACTATTAGATTTATCTATCGAGCTCCGATTCCGATATTATAAATGTTACATCATTAACTATATAAAGACGAAGCTCCATGTAGTGTGAACGTGCTTCTTTGTTCGACTCAATTAATTTGAGGTCTAACAATTCTCCCCCGAAGTGAGGTCTTGAACACTAGAACGAGTTTCCTTTATTTTGACTTAATAAAATTAAGGGAACAATCTCCCCGAAGTGAGTTCATTGACTGACCACTTCTTCATGAGATCATGAGATTGCTTTTGTCGTTTTAAGCTCGGAGTGTTCTTGGTCTTTGTCTTCGTTATTTGTTGTAGGCTTGTTCCTTCATGCTTTGCGATCTTGACTTTGAGCCTTTGTCATTGTCTTTATCGTCTTTGCCATCTTGCGATCTTGTGTCTTTGACCAACATGCTTATACTTTTGCATTATCTTGAAAGCTTTAAATCAGAGTTAGCGGAAGTCTTTGTCTTTAAATCTTGAGGCTTACTAGAGTGTATGTCTTCGTAGAATTGAGCATTTGAAATGGGATTGAGGTTGCCGTTACCCACGGTTTGACTGCAGGTTTACGTTAGTGATAATCCAGAAAATTGATTTGAAAATCAATCGAGTGTCACACGTTTAAGAGTTGGTTTTGCATAACACATCGAGAGTGTTTATGTTTTTATCAAAATTCATCACCGTCAAATTTCTTTACTGGACAAATCGGAAATCCAGTTGTCACAAGTTTGATTATATTAGAATCTCGCAATGTCACCACCGCACGTGCAGTTTTATGTGACACTGAAGGATTTCACATTGTCATTGTGAATACTAAGAGTATCACTCTGAATGTTCTGGAAAAAATCGCAATGATATTGGTGGGACTCTTGATAAAACAGCTTAGTGAACATGATGATGATCAACAAGTGTTTGAATGGAATGTGTCCTAACGAGTTTTTGATTTGTTCTCTTGGCACTTAGACTCGATTAGTGAATTTTGGTTTTTTTAGTACTCGGAGGCTGGTGCATATTGCCACCTGTTCAATATCAACAATCTCAGAGTGAGGGGAAATTTTGTCAATAGATAACGTGTGTATCTCTGTGACAAAATGAGACTAGTTTCTGTGGAGGGAATCCGATTTGGTGGGAAGGGCGTTGTGCAAGCATCACTGGGTCATGATGTCGTTTCAATGTCAGCAATCAACTTGTGATTTCTGACAGATATGTTTGACCGTGGGTTTTCTGCCCTTAAGTTGTGTGGAGGGCTTCTTTTCTTTAGACCTTTAATCCTATACATTTCTTTTTAATTCTTCACGCCTTCCATGCTTACCGGATGTCATTACTAACACCTTGTCTGTGATTGTTCAGTGTTAACTCAATCTTACGGTCGGCTTAGTCCATTACATTCATCTTCCAATCATTTCCTAAGGACTGCTATTTCTAACTTTGGATTATCCTTAGTAGATCTCCGGTTCTGGTTTGGATATAGGGATTGATTCTTAACATACCACCTTAATTACTTCGATCGTCATGATATATAAGATGTTGTTGGGTATAAGATCGAACCATAAAACTTTTTTTCTGTTCTTGACTTTGAGTCGATCTTTTAGATCATATTTTAAATACATTTTTCCTCTATATTTTAAATATTTAAACATCTAGTTTTTTGAAAATCATTGTGATTAAAAATATTTCTTGTAAAATCTGTGGGGAGAAAATATGGTCGGCTTGGAATGGTTTGGAACATTTTGATAATGTTTTGAATAACATAAGATAAGAAATGTCGTTGTGATGTATCCCAGGAACATTTTAAAAACTTTTGTTTTTCGAAAAACTCCCCTCAAAATTTAGGAATTGAAAAAATTGGTTGTCTTTTAAAAAATTGTGAGGGCTTGGGTGTTGAAACAATAATTTTGAAAGATTCTGAATTGTCATCGAGAAATTCTTGAATAAATGATGGTTCAACTTTTTGAAAACCAATGTTAGAGGACTTATCTATCTAACGTTAAGGGTAAGTCGATGAGCGTTACACCTATCCCCTTTTTCTTGAGCTTAAAAACTTGATAAGTCTTTTAAGAACAGCTCAAGGACGAAGGAATCGTTAAGTTCTCGGTTGTGAGCGATAAGTTTATAAACCTTCCTTAATTTAAGTCCGGGTTTAGGTACTGACTTTTGCACATAAGCCATCTAAGAAAATTAGAATTGACATGTTTTCGAAACTATTTGCAAACTTCGCTACGAACTTCATTTTACACACCCAGTTGCTCAAATGGTTATCGACATTTCTAAGCACGTAAATGTTATCGATTCCAAGAGACATGTCGAGAAGAATCTTTTTGGAAATTTTTCTGATTTTATGATTTTGTATTATTTACCTGTTGTCTCTAGCATCATTGCTTTTTCGAAGGTGGAATAGTAATTCCAACTCTTGTCGTGATGTAGCTGTCTTGACTGCTAGAGGAACAACTTTTGGAACCAGCTTTGAACTTGACGGTTCGTTGCTGTGGTCTTGAATTCCGAGTTCTGAACGGTTATGATCAGAAGTCATTTGATGAAGAACGAGGCCTTGATCTGCTGCGATCAAACTGTATTTGATGTAGCTATCTTTTGTGAAACCTTTTCAATTATTGAGGTACAGGTGCCTGATTAGTAGTTATTCTGAATTATGGTTGAGCTACCGCAAAAGAAGTGCTAATGGATTTGCACTTCTGGCTAATTTCTCAGACGGATATCATTAACTTCGTTTTTGAAACTCGCTTCTGAACGTCAAATTGCTTGTGATATGAGGGATGTGGTCTATTGCCGTCTCTGCTTGAACAAAATCGTCACAAATCTTGACCATTCTGGTTGAAGTTGTTGAATAAATTGAACATTCACTTGCATTGGTGAAAACTTGCAAGTTGTCCTTGTCAACTCATTCATCAGTTTTATAAAACCGAGGGCGTAATAAGACTCCATGGATTCTTCATCTCTAGAAGTAAACATGCCAAATTCCCAGAATAGATTGGGTCATTTACATCTTGTACGTTCAACGATTCCCTTGGTTGTAGCTTAAAGGCTGTCCACATCTCCTTTGTTGTGTTAATGCATCAACAGTTGAGTATATTTCATCCCCAATAACAGTCAGAATCAAGAAAAATAGCTTCCTTTTCAGCTTGAAGTAAAGTTTGTCTATGCTTTCATGTTGTGTATATGTCTCTTTACTTCTTCATGTTCAGCTACTGGTAGAATGTTCTCTGCGGCTTCAACTTCTGCAATTGAGTACGTTTGTAGGCAAATATGACCGTCTAAAGATGCATTCCTAGATATTCACTTTCGATTTAGTGTCAATGGTTTCGTAGAAAACAGCGAATGCCACTGAGAATATCTTTCCTGGTCCAAGCATCGGTGGAGCTCATTTTGAACCCAGCTGCCATTATATTGTTATGTATTTGGACGTATCTGTGGAGGGATTGTGTTAATTGGAGTAGACATGATGAAATGATAGTTATGAATTATGGGGGGGGGAAAGTGTGTTTCGATTTTGTAGGATCTTAAAGTGGATATGAATGTGATTTAAGTTGTGGTTGTGTAAGCAATGACGTTCACGGATTTTACACGACTATGATTTAAAAACGATAAATAAATTAACGGTGATTTTACAAAATCATAGAAAACGTGTGTGTTTTGAATTCGGAATCGCGGCGAAAAATTCCAAAAAAACTTAAAATTGTCATTTTCATAGAGAACAATGATGTTTTCTTTCGATTTGGAGAGGTCACGGGCCTAAAACGGACTTAAGGATCAATAAGTTATGGCTTGTTTTACTGAAATCCCTTTTCGTCACATCAAGTTTTCCTATAAAATAAAATTGTTTCGGTCAAAAAAAATTGCACGTTCGATTCCGCTTGTTCGATTCGCTGGTTCGATCCCGCTCGTTCGATCCCGCTCGTTCGATCCCGCTCGTTCGATCCGCTAGTTCGACCCGCTAGTTCGATCCGCTCGTTCGATCCGCTCGTTCGATCCGCTCGTTCGATCCGCTAGTTCGATCCGCTAGTTCGATCCGCTAGTTCGGTCCGCTAGTTCGGTCCGCTCGTTCGGTCCTCGAAAATTTTCGCTCGTTCGATCCAAACGTTTTTCGCTCGTTCGGTCCTCGAAAAGTTTCGCTCGTTCGATCCTTGAAATTTTCCGCTCGTTCGATCCTTGAAATTTTCCGCTCGTTCGATCCAAACGTTTTTCGCTCGTTCGGTCCTTCAAGTTTTCACTCGTTCGATCCTAACGTGTCCACTCGTTCGATCATGACGTTTTACCACTTTTTCGTTCTTCTCTTCGTTTCACCCGAGTATCACTTTGAATAACCCAATGAAGCCGAGAGATTGTGAGCTCTAACTTGGCGTTTCCAACAACAAAATGAGCCACGAAAAAAATATGGGTGAACCGAGTGATAAGATGTAGCAAGAAAGATCCTACTAAAAAAAAAAAAAGAAAAACCAATCTTTTATGCGAATCGTATATGCTTACAACACCAAAAAAAACACGCTATCCACCCGAGGCGATTGATACCAATTGTAGGTACGATTTAACACTTCACTTCATACCCGAACCACGAATAAAAGAAATAGAGAGAGGAGAGTTAGAGATGTGTTTAGAGAGAATAGGAGGATGGAAAGAAAATTTTGATATTATGAAAAATTTAGATATTTTCTTAAAAAAGTAAATATCTATATATAATTTAGAAATTTAGAAAATATTAATATATATATTACCCTAACTAAGAGTAAATGTTATCTCTTCCAATTAATGTGATACACATTGAAGAGTTCATTTATCTCTCAAACAAACTGAACAAAATTGTTGAAGCTGAAGCTTTAGTTCTAGTCATAAGTAGTTTGTTTTCTTACTCTCTTAACTTTGGTTAGAGTTTAATTTCGAAGGAGATAACATCCCAATTGTCATTCAACCACCTTGTTATTCCACAAGCAAGGTGTGTCATAGATTCTTTATTTGATTCTAATAAGAACCTATACGTTGAAAAGTTACTTTTGTGTGTTTTAAACTTGTTCTTTATATTGTTCATATATATCTGTTTAAAAGTCACTTTGTTGCCATGGAATGTGATTAGTTTAACTTGATAAACCTTATATCACATTCAAGGAGACCAAAAAAAGTTTAATCCATAGAGGTAGCTTGTTAGGTTCCATCTTGTCAAGGCACACATCAGCTTCCTATTTTTGAACAAGCATGGGCTTATTATTTACTAACCATGGTCCATTATCAAGTACTGTTTGCATTCCTTCATTATGAGAGAATTTAAACAGAAAACACACCATCACTATGAGGTAATATTTCAGTTAATCCATATCTACTCTACATCCTTCCCAGATTGTACCTCAACTCATTTAAAGACATCCTATACCCTACAAAGGAACCACATAATGTCCTACACCATTTCTGAGATCCAAGAGTAACTAATTCCTTATCAAATATCACTACTTCCCTATTTTCATCAGTTGTTACAGTAGGAATATAACACTGCTTATTATCAATCACATTATCCTCCTTAGCAGCATTAACATAAGATTTTACTTTAGCACTTTCAGTCTCAACATCAATAGTAGTTTAGACATAATTATCTGCATGAATACTTACAGTGCATTCATGATTAGCATTCTTCTCAGTATTCCCAAACATACCACTACAATCTCCTAGATCTTCATTCCCAAACACTCCATTTTCCAATCCTCTACTCAATTCCTCATTCCCTATACCACTATCAGAATCCCCAATTTCCTTACCAACATCATTCTTCTCCTTATTTCCACTCCTAATTTCATCAATACTATCCTCCACATCCATTGCATCATTTATCCCACTCCTAAGCTTTCCGGTCACCAGAATATGATCCGCTAACTTCGCCGTCATAGTTTTCCAATAACCATAATATGTAGGTGAAAGGGTAAAAGCGAACTTACGAGAGTTGTGAGCCGTTTTATCGACCGTGGTGAAAGCTGAAATCATAGCCATAGTAATATTCCTCTTTTTTAGGGTTTCTGATGACAGCGGCCGGCGACGGCAACAGCGACGATGAGGTGATCGAAAAATCAAAATTGATTGGGAGGTTTTGTTCGGAATTATATGAGGATCATTGTGGTGTTTTTGGTTTATCGTTAGTCGATGTCGTTTGGCAGGAAAAGGCAAAAACGTGGCCGGATTTTATAAATTCTGGTGAACGATTGTGACGACTGAAAAGTGGCCGAAATTGTGCCGAAAAATGATTGTTTTGTGTCTAATACCATATAAAACCTCAAAGGGTAAGTATTATTGTAATTGTAGTTATGATTTGTGTATTAGATTGTATACGTATATATGTACTAAAATGTCATGGCTTGAAGAATAAGCAACTAACATATAACCTAATGGGTACGGCCCATGTGATACAATTAGACCGGCCATCTAATTTAGTTAGGTCTAACAGGATGTAGCTGTTCGACGGCTAGATATTCCCAATGTTGTAGCTGCAGTAGATATTCCCAATGGTGCTTTGGTGCATTTTATTATTGTGTTAGTTTGTGGTTGATATATTGTAACCGATGCACTGGATGATAAAAAAATGTTGATATAATTGTACAAGAAGTTTTAAATCAAAATGAGGTTAGTATAATTGTCATCTTTTATTTATTAATATTATTATTTTAATTATCTATATTATTTTTTTCCGTATTTTATATATTCATCTAATTCTTGGTTCTAATCTTGATTCGCATTTCAATTCAAATACCACAATTATAAATCTTTTCTGCTACAATATCCACTCGTCTAGTAAATTTAAAAGAACGAAAAGATGTGAACAAAATAATTCACTACTGAAAAAGTATTCATATTTCTTCTAATGGTATACTTCGTATGGAATAAATTATGCTACCAAACAATATCATGACAGTCAGAAAAGAATAAAATAAAGACAAACATAAAGTAATGAAAAGTACAGTATGGTGGATATTTTGAGAAGCATCAAAAATATCTTCACCGTACAAATAAAAATCCAGTTGTGTTGCAGCAAAAAATATCTCAAGTCAAACATGAACTCCTCCTGACGTGTCATTATGCCATGTGTAACGACCCATTTCAACAACATATTCATCATCCTCAACAAACATAAAATCCTATATTCTTTTTGGTTGATATTGCCTGAGATGAGTGGTTTTGTGGAACAGGAGGAAAGTTCTCTTATGGTATATGATTCTTCATGTTTGTGTTTTTTTATTATATTTAATGTGTTAGTGACTTAATGCATATTAGGATTTGTTATTGTTGTTTAAGATTGAGTGATGATAATTTTGATGGTTTTTTTCAATGACTGCCCAGTATAGTTTTGTTTGAGAGGCATTAATCAAGGTTTTGATCAAGCGTTCCATACTCTTAGAGTTGGGGTAGGGGAAATGCACTATTATATGATTAGACCAAGCTTGTTCACAAATTGTTCTAAAATGATTGAAGCTTGTTTGTTCATTTCGTTATAAACTTGTCTACTTTTACTAATGGATTTAGAAACGGGTAGAAAAGACACGTTTTTAGCAATGTTTGGTTTTGTTCTGTTAAACATTTTTCTCCACATTGTCTTCCTAACTTCTTTAGCGCGTTCCAACTGATCAAGGTAGGTTTTGGATGGTGGTTTGAAAGTTTCATAAAGACTGTTTTGATATGTGTAATCATATGGTTTCACTTTGTCTTTATCCAATTTTGATCTACTCTCCTTTTCAAGAGTCACTGTCTCTCCCCATTGGGCAATATCTGTTTGCTAGGATCAGATAGTATCACCAATTTTTTAAATTTTTCTTGGGGGGGATCCTCTTACAACGAGCTTTTCAGATTGAGACTATCTTGAGGTACTTGGCTTAGAAAGGTTGATCTACCATTATACGTTGCGCATTTGGGTGCTAATCAAGTGATTGTCTAAAATTGACTGATTGCGCCATTGTAAAGAATTTCATTAAAAACTTTATTTGTTTTCCATTTCTGTCATCGTGTCAATGTCTTTTTCCTTCTTTCACACCTTTAAATTAGCAATAACCTTACTTTTCTCTTTGAGTTTGACTTCTCAAATATTATGAACCTAGTTAACAGACTTCTTTTGACTTAGCTCATCGCTGTTTCTGATTGCAACTACAAATTTCAATAGGTTTTAGTTTTAACACCCTCTTGTATGTCAATGTCTTTAAGAGCTAATAGTCCTAGAGTTTCATTTAACTTTGTTTGAAGTATTTTATAATCACTCGTTCGGTCATTAAGGGTCGTGTACTTCTCAAGCTCAGTCTGTTTGGTCTGAAGTGCAATCAGACAACTATCCTGACTGCTAGTAGCCTCCCCTAGAGCCCTACTAGTCTCATCAAGGTTAGTTTTGCACTCCTTTAGTTCTTGAGTTAATGATGCATTTCTTCATTTAATTGCTTTTATTACCGTTTTGTTTTCCTCAGTATCAAGAGTTAAAATTGCAATTAAATTAGCAAGCGCAGCACGCTCATCAACACATTCAGCCGCATTTTGATCAACCTGATTATCATTAGTACATATATTTGATGAATCAGGAATGACATTGCTATCATCCTTCTCCAAATACATCTGTGGCGTTATAGATTCTGGTTTGCTCAGAATGTCGTCTCACATTGGCAAACACATCATTTTCATTATGGTTTTGTACATGTTCATATGGTGGACTAGTTAGAAAACTGGAATTCTCAGGTGAGACCTCCTGAATCTTTGCCATGTAACTGTAATGTGCTTCCAATTCTTGTTCATCAATCTCTTCATCCGTGTCTTCTAGCCAATCAGCTTGCTCAGCTTGAAGTGGAACACCTTGTTCAGCTTGTTTGCACATCATCATCTTCTCCTTGTGATACGCGTAGTCTTTAACCCGCTTTGGCTTCTTGCATTCCCTGGCATAGTGTCCAAATCCCTTGCAGAACTCTCGCTCGAACTTCATTTACACACCCGTGTCAATGTTAATCGACATTTCTAAGCACGTAAATGTTATCGATTCCAAGAGACATGTCGAGAAGAATATTTTTGTAAATTTTCTGATTTTCTGATTTTGTATTTATTTACCTGTTGTCCTCAGCATTGCTATATGATGGTGGAATAGTAATTCCAACTCTTGTCGTGATGTAGCTGTCTTGACTGCTAGAGGAACAACTTTTGGAACCAGCTTTGAACTTGACCGTTCGTTGCTGTGGTCTTGAATTCCGAGTTCTGAACGGTTATGATCAGAAGTCATTTGATGAAGAACGAGGCTTGATCTGTTGCGATCAAACGTCATTTGATGTAGCTCATCTTTTGTGAAACCATTCAATTTTTGAGGTACAGGTGCCTGATAGTAGTTATCTGAATATGGTTGAGCAACCGCAAGAAGTGCTAATGGATTTGCACTTCTGGCTAATCTCTCAGAACGGATATCATTAACTTCGTTTTTGAAACTCGCTTCTGAACGTCAAATTGCTTGTGATATGAGGGATGTGGTCTATTGCCGTCTCTGCTTGAACAAAATCGTCACAAATCTTGACCATTCTGGTTGAAGTTGTTGAATAAATTGAACATTCACTTGCATTGGTGAAAACTTGCAAGTTGTCCTTGTCAACTCATTCATCAGTTTTATAAAACCGAGGGCGTAATAAGACTCCATGGATTCTTCATCTCTAGAAGTAAACATGCCAAATTCCCAGAATAGATTGGGTCATTTACATCTTGTACGTTCAACGATTCCCTTGGTTGTAGCTTAAAGGCTGTCCACATCTCCTTTGTTGTGTTAATGCATCAACAGTTGAGTATATTTCATCCCCAATAACAGTCAGAATCAAGAAAAATAGCTTCCTTTTCAGCTTGAAGTAAAGTTTGTCTATGCTTTCATGTTGTGTATATGTCTCTTTACTTCTTCATGTTCAGCTACTGGTAGAATGTTCTCTGCGGCTTCAACTTCTGCAATTGAGTACGTTTGTAGGCAAATATGACCGTCTAAAGATGCATTCCTAGATATTCACTTTCGATTTAGTGTCAATGGTTTCGTAGAAAACAGCGAATGCCACTGAGAATATCTTTCCTGGTCCAAGCATCGGTGGAGCTCATTTTGAACCCAGCTGCCATTATATTGTTATGTATTTGGACGTATCTGTGGAGGGATTGTGTTAATTGGAGTAGACATGATGAAATGATAGTTATGAATTATGGGGGGGGGAAAGTGTGTTTCGATTTTGTAGGATCTTAAAGAAAGCATGTTTTAACAGAACGGGAAAAGGATGGAAAACCATCTATGAGCATATACAGACAATAATGGACTACCTTCACCAGACTGAAGAAGAACTAGGAATTGATCTGGACAAACCTCTTAGTGAACAGGAACCTATTAATAAACTGAATAATCTTGCCAATAAGAAGAGAAAGCATGCTAATGATATCCATGACTACTTCAGAGCAAACAAAAGGCTCAAGTCATCAGTTCAGTATGAAGATCATCCAGCTGGAACGATGCTGAATGAACCAGTCCTGGGTATGATCATGTTCAACTCTTATCACAGACAGGACTTTGTTACCATAGAAGACTTTAGAGATTTCCCAAATGAAATGCTGAGAACTGTACAAGAATTCTTCTTCAGATTTCACCATGGTCCTGGGATTGATGATCACGCCAGGACCTTCAGCTCCTTTCTGCTTGCTAAAGTTGATAAGAGAAATCTGAACCCACTCAAACAGATGAGGGTAATTGAGCAGCTGAGGCAGTAGAATGAAATCTTTTGTATAATCTTTATCTTTTGTATTTGTAATGTAATGGAAGTTAATAGAAATGGTTATCAGTTATGTTGTTCAATTTATATCAGTTGTGTAAGAAGAAGTTGTTTTGCTTACTTACAACTGATTTTAACTTAGGCTATTTGTATATTCAAATAGGGGGAGATTGTTGGGGTCAGATCTTGAGCCCTTCAGCCTCTCAGTAGATTTAAACATAAAATCCCCTAAATATAGTCAAACTGAAGGATGTTCAGTTTGAATCGCTAAAGAAAAGCTTCAGCTCTAGTTCTTCAGGTACTTAGAAAATCAATATCATCTTCACTTTAGTTTATGTGGCGGTACATAAACTGCAGACAAGACATTAGCAAGAGCTTCAGTTTAACTTGGTTGACAATTCCAAGCTGAATGATGTCTATCTCCTTAACAGAAGATTGAAACAACACGTTTCACTTCTAGAAAGCTTACAAGGCGGGAAAAAGATTGCTTTATATCAAAAGGTATAAAGCAATCTCCTTAGGCATGACTACTTCTAAAGTTGGTATAGAAGTACAACAACTTTACTTAAAGGACTATACCTGGTACCTTAGAGCACGTCTGCATTAAATGGTATCTCAACCACCCATTGGATGCATGACACGCGTACTAGGTTAACTTGTAAACCCTAATTCCTTTGATTATAAAAGGAAAGGGATGTTGAGAGTAAATGCTATCTCTTCCAATTAATGTGATACACATTGAAGAGTTCATTTATCTCTCAAACAAACTGAACAAAATTGTTGAAGCTGAAGCTTTAGTTCTAGTCATAAGTAGTTTGTTTTCTTACTCTCTTAACTTTGGTTAGAGTTTAATTTCGAAGGAGATAACATCCCAATTGTCATTCAACCACCTTGTTATTCCACAAGCAAGGTGTGTCATAGATTCTTTATTTGATTCTAATAAGAACCTATACGTTGAAAAGTTACTTTTGTGTGTTTTAAACTTGTTCTTTATATTGTTCATATATATCTGTTTAAAAGTCACTTTGTTGTCATGGAATGTGATTAGTTTAACTTGATAAACCTTATATCACATTCAAGGAGACCAAAAAAAGTTTAATCCATAGAGGTAGGTTGTTAGGTTCCATCTTGTCAAGGCACACATTAGCTTCCTATTTTTGAACAAGCATGGGCTTATTATTTACCAACCATGGTCCATTATCAAGTACTGTTTGCATTCCTTCATTATGAGAGAATTTAAACAGAAAAACACCATCACTATGAGGTAATATTTCAGCTAATCCATATCTACTCTACATCCTTCCCAGATTGTACCTCAACTCATTTAAAGACATCCTATACCCTACAAAGGAACCACATAATGTCTTACACCATTTCTGAGATCCAAGAGTAACCAATTCCTCATCAAATATCACTACTTCCCTATTTTCATCAGTTGTTACAGTAGGAATATAACACTGCTTATTATCAATCACATTATCATCCTTAGCAGCATTAACATAAGATTTTACTTTAGCACTTTCAGTCTCAACATCAATAGTAGTTTAAATACAATTATCTGCATGAATACTTACAGTGCATTCATGATTAGCATTCTTCCCCTTATTTCCACTCCTAATTTCATCAATACTATCCTCCACATCCATTGCATCATTTATCCCACACCTAAGCTTTCCGGTCACCAGAATATGATCCACTAACTTCTCCGTCATAGTTTTCCAATAACCATAATATGTAGGTGAAAGGGTAAAAGCGAACTTACGAGAGTTGTGAGCCGTTTTATCGACCGTGGTGAAAGCTGAAATCATAGCCATAGTAATATTCCTCTTTTTTTAGGGTTTCTGATGACAGCGGCCGGCGACGGCAACAGCGACGATGAGGTGATCGAAAAATCAAAATTGATTGGGAGGTTTTGTTCGGAATTATATGAGGATCATTGTGGTGTTTTTGGTTTATCGTTAGTCGATGTCGTTTGGCAGGAAAAGGCAAAAACGTGGCCGAATTTTATAAATTCTGGTGAACGATTGTGACGGCTGAAAAGCGGCTGAAATTGTGCCGAAAAAGGATTGTTTTGTGTCAAATACCATATAAAACCTCAAAGGGTAGGTATTATTGTAATTGTAGTTATGATTTGTGTATTAGATTGTATATGTATATATGTACTAATGTCATGGCTTGAAGAATAAGCAACTAACATATAACCTAATTGGTACCGCCCATGTGATACAATTAGACCGACCCATCTAATCTAGCTGCTCGACGGCTAGATATTCCCAATGTTGTAGTTGCAGTAGATATTCCCGATGGTGCTTTGGTGCATTTTATTATTGTGTTAGTTTGTGGTTGATATATTGTAACCGATGACACTGGATGATAAAAAAATGTTGATATTATTGTACAAGAAGTTTTAAATCAAAATGAGGTTAGTATAATTGTCATCTTTTATTTATTAATATTATTATTTTAATTATTTATATTATTTTTTTTCGTATTTTATATATTCATCTAATTCTTGGTTCTAATCTCGATTCGCATTTCAATTCAAATACCACAATTATAAATATTTTCTGCTACAAGATCCACTCGTCTAGTAAATTTAAAAGAACGAAAAGATGTGAACAAAATAATTCACTACTGAAAAAGTAATCATATTTCTTCTAATGGTATACTTCGTATGGAATAAATTATGCTACCAAACAATATCATTACAGTCAGAAAAGAATAAAATAAAGACAAACATAAAGTAATGAAAAGTACAGTATGGTGGATATTTTGAGAAGCATCAAAAATATCTTCACCGTACAAATAAAAATCCAGTTGTGTTGCAGCGAAAAATATCTCAAGTCAAACATGAACTCCTCCTGACGTGTCATTATGCCATGTGTAACGACCCATTTCAACAACATATTCATCATCCTCAACAAACATAAAATCCTATATTCTTTTTGGTTGATATTGCCTGAGATGAGTGGTTTTGTGGAACAGGAGGAAAGTTCTCTTATGGTATATGATTCTTCATGTTTGTGTTTTTTTATTATATTTAATGTGTTAGTGACTTAATGCATATTAGGATTTGTTATTGTTGTTTAAGATTGAGTGATGATAATTTTGATGGTTTTTTTTTTGCTGGTGGTGTTGGATCTAGTAACATGTGATTAATTTACATTTATTTTAGAAGCATCTTGCGATAATAAGGTCCCAATTAACAGCTTTCTACCAGAGGGGCTATGTCCCAATGTACCTCTTGACCCATGTTGTGCGTGAAGCTCCCCAACCAAATGGTTTTAGGTTAAGTCCGGCTTAGAACATGTAAGATAGATTTGTGGTATATATTGTGAGATAATTAGTTGGCGTTAAAAAATAAATAATAACAACCTTGTTTTGTGTGTTATAATGTTATAAAATGTTTTAAGATCAACACATGTTCTAATGTTTAGGCTGGATGGAGTAATACACACAAACTCACCTTACACCTCAGCACCACGTCAGCTTTCCCTCTCTAACTTTACCACTCACATTTTAACCGTAATAACAACTCACCTTAACTAAAACTCACATTTCATTAAAATACTCACTTTATATAAAATATACCCCACTAAATACCCACACACACTCACAAACTAAATAAAATAAATTAAAAGAAAAAAGAGGGGCCCAGTTTTTACCACTCACTGGAGGTGAGTGGCTCACCTTAATGGAAGCAAGTCACGTGTGAGTCTATAGCACCGGCATAGTGTTTGAATGGTGAGTGGGTGTGTGAATGGTGAGTTTGCACTCTATTCCATCCGGCCTTATTGGTGACCTTCACCAACCGGTTGATGTACAAAATCAAATAAATACTTAATATAATATTAAGTTTGTACAAAACTGAAAGAGAATGCAATGTGGTCACCCCACATGTCACATTAAGATTGGCTATAATTATATATATATTTTTAGATTGGTTGGGTTGTATTGGTTGGGTTGTTGATAAATGGTAGAAAAGTTAAAATTGGTTGTATGTATTAGTTGTATAGGTGGAGAAATAAGAAAATAATATTTTAAAAGAGATTAGGTTGTGATAGATTGTTGATAAACATGGTCTAATGGTCTGGAGGAGGTTGGAAATTTTCTTTTGGAAGGCAGTAGGGAGGATGGAAATTAAATAAAAATTATAGGAGTTTAATACTAAAGGGGGTCGTGTTGGGTGGATTGAACCGTCGAAGGCTGAAAATTAAGAGGTTGTCATATGAAGTCTGAATTTGAAAGGCCGAAAGCATGTCTCAATGAATTGGTTTATTAGAAGTATATATACCCACGGTATGCGAGGGAGATTAAGTGATTTTCCAGTGAGCGAGAGCTAGATATTGGGTTGGTTTTTTAAGTTTTGAGAGGGAGAGTCGTGTGCGTAAATGTGTGTTAAAGATGGATAAAAATAGGAGAGAACTGTGATAACTTTTAAAATGAAAGCTTGTGATGGATTCACTACTTAAATGTTTATAATGGTTTCTATAATAAAGAAAAACACATTTTTATAAAGTATAGATAGATTGAATGGCTGTACGTGAGAAGAATAATATACTCTAGATGACGATAGAAACTTGTTTTTTGAGTGCTAATGACTGTTTTCGATTTAACCTTAGATTGGTTGCTGGAATGAATGGTGGAGGGCTTCAACGATATCTGATATGGAGAGAAGTAGTAGCATGGGCAAATCACGTGTGGGGTTTCTACCAAATTATTAAATGTGTAATTAGGGTTATTCCATAATGACGAAAATCAAAATGCATCTTTCATTTAGGCATTTGCTATAAATTGGCAGATTTTCCCTTTTCAGTATGTTTGGTTTTTAAGGTAGCTGTTGGGGCATTGTTCCATATTTGCTGCTTGGATTTCTCTCGTAGACATGTTCTTTTGGTTGTTGCAAGCTTTTTGCATGCGTTTCTTTATTTATGCAAATTACCCCTTTGCTAAAAAAATGGAACTAACAAAAGGATAATCCATCT
The DNA here is from genome assembly GCA_026074375.1 of Tanacetum coccineum. NCBI lineage: Eukaryota > Viridiplantae > Streptophyta > Magnoliopsida > Asterales > Asteraceae > Tanacetum > Tanacetum coccineum. The sequence goes on along the minus strand of BQNB010014072.1, from coordinate 31,480 downwards.
AACTGAAATTGACACTATGCTATATAGTATCTCTGTTACCGTATGAAGCGAGTTCTATTTTACATGTCAACAAGAAATGAGTGCATTTATTTTGTTCGCAGAATTAACCTATATATTTATGCTTTGAGCAAAATTAAGAGATTCTTTACTCATATTTGGTGCTCTTTATAAATTTGTCACAGGAATTCCCAAAAAGAGAATCATCAGAATGGACTGATGAGAAGCATAGTTTGTACTTAAAGTCAATGGAAGCTTCTTTCGTTGACCAGTTATATAATTCTTTGGATATGCGAAGCTGGCAAACTCAAAACCAGTGTTCGTCTGATACAATGTCAGATATGAGACATCATGCCAGCACCTGTTGTCCTTCTGGCCAGGTACTATATTTGATCCATTATTTTCTTTGTCATAAAATTTTCCTATTGGAGGTTTTCTGATAATATTTATATCTCAGTTTAAGGTTCTACATCATGGCTCTTGGTCAAGGATCGATTTCAAGAGAGAAAACTATGCTCGCAATGAAAATAATAGACCGCATATCTCTTCAAGTAACCCATGGATCCAGCATTTTAGAAATGGAAACAAACACAAAGATGTTGAATCTCCTTCAAGTCAGGAAAAACCATCATTAACAAGTTTCAGCAACACAGGTGCTACTATACTACCAACTGCTAGCATATAAATTTCTTGAATTTTTATCATGTACAAGTTAACGATGCATGCTTGTTCCAAACCATTAACCATGTTTAGTAATTGTAGAGTCACAATTACTTCCTCCATTGAAAAAATTTCCATGTTTGACTTTGTACTACTATAAATTGCCTACAACAATAGTTAGCAAAAAAAAATGTGAGGAACTTATAGACTAAAGTCTATGTCACAGAATAACATGCAATCCTCTTAAATCCCAAAGCCCAAATAAGCATTCGAACAAATCCTTACCACAAAAGGGACCATTGGTCTTTCTTGACGTGACAAAATTAGAACCACAAAAGTTGCCGTTGGTCTTCCTAGATATGCCAAATTTTGCAATCTTTTGAGGTGAAGGAAGTATTATGTTATATTCTGCAATGTGGAGCAAGTTATAGTTTGAGGAATGAACTTTTATAAGCATCTTGTACATGAACAACCTAAGAGGTCTGATGTAACAGTCTGTCCCACACGTATAGAAAAGTGAGGAGTCCGAATGCAGCTGTTAAAAAAATTTGAACATCTTATTGGCCTTAAACTTTTGGTAGCTTGTCACTTTAGGCTTGGGATGCATGTATGCAACATAATTAGGTACATGTTTGACTTCATGTGAAGTTGTCTTTAAAGTACTAAATCATAATTTTAACAAAATTGTAATGTTCCAGAGGTGACAGATCAAAACTTTGTTCAAGAAGTTCCTGATATTCAAACAGTGAACGCAGAGTACTTCTAAAGTTTCCGAATACGGAAATGATCAGGTAACGTGCAAAATGATTAGAAAAAAAAAGTATATGTGTATGATAGATCATAGATGGCCCAAAATGGGCGGGTCTGGTAACCACTTAAAGTGGGTAATTTCAGTTCCCATTGGGGTTAAATCACCTAGGTGACTATAAACGCTCTTTCTGTAAAAATTTCTGATTTTCCCACATAACGAATGTGGAAAATATGATTAACTTTCTGAATATATCGGTTTTGAAGATTGTATGCATTAAAAACACATTTTGGGCGACTTTCAGCATGTTTGACCCATTGCTTATAACCTAATTTTCTAACCCATTTAACCGACTTAAAAGCACAACTCAAATAAACTAATTCATAAATAACACGGTCAAAATTGTTGCCATTTAAGATCATACACTTGTCTAGTCTTTCAAGCTTGTTTCTTTTCTCAGGCTGCTTCCTTTTGGCATATCTCCTGTGACAGAAACCGCTGATAATCATTGAGGCATCACAAGGTTTCCTGGAGCATAGTTGCGATTGCCAACAACAGGAACTATTATTTGAATCTTTAACCATATATAAATTGAGATTATTAACCTATGTTAGTATTAGTTATGACATGTTAGTCAGTATGATATTGATTTAGAATCCTATGAGAAAAAGGTATCAAAATATTTGCTGAAAATGGTGTCACGCGACTTCACAAGGTACAAGTATGAGATGATGATGATGAATCGAAAAGTTGTAGATGATACGATCGGCGACACATGAGTTTTGAATGGATAATTCGATATATTTGTTTGTTGGTTTGTTTGTTTGTTTGTAGTGTCATTACATGATATGTCGGTCAAAGATCGAATACCAGTTTTTTTTGTTTTGGCTAAAGGAAATATATACTCCATTTGATTAAGGCAAAAAGTCTTCCCATTGTCAACAGAGACCATGTCACCTGTTACTAACTTTCAACTTTGATCATGAGAAGTTGCTGAAAATTATTTTTTTTCTTGAAACTGTAATCCCTGAGTTTGGTTATACTTGTACATGAAAAGCTACATTTGAATAACTAGGTTTGACCTCATCACTTGGTGTTGGTCAGTAAAATCGAGAATTTTAGTTTGCATGCTAGTCCTAGAACTTCTCTTCCCTTAAACCTAGAACTTCTTTTCCCGAGATACCTTTATTTTTAATAACTTAAAGTAACAAATTTAGTAAAAAAATCAATCAAGTAAGTTACATAGCTTATAACCACAGATATTAAAATGACATACAAACTATGCACAAACAGTAAAAAAAAAAAAAAACAAGAACGGAGTAAGGTTAAAGATGATTTACCTAGAAATTAACGTTAAAATTTGGTCAGGAGAAAAATTAAAGGTTGTTTTTTGTTCGTGAAAAATGGGAAAGAATCTCTATACATGTAGTATTACATTTGATCCGTTAAATTTTGATACATTTAACCAACTCTACCTAATCTTTAAATGCTTTGGCGTGGCAATTTCTGACCCACCTGAAACCGACACGAAAATTAATAGGTTAGGTTGAGTCTAATAGATTTTGGGTCGGGTTTGGGTAGACCCATCTGACCCGTTTATTAAACAGATTAGGTTCGGGTTGAGAATAAATCAAGCGGGTCGACCCACCAACCGGTTTAAGATTTATTTTCTAAAATTAAAAATATTTATATTTAATTGTATGATGTTACAATGGGTTAAATGAAACGACCCGCAATCCCGTTTAACTTGTTTACAACACCGAGTAATGGGCCAACTTGTGTATATAAAACGGTTAAATAGGTTTCAAGAAGCGAAAAACCCGATTTAACATATTCAACGCCCCTTGTATATCCTCCATTAACCTGTCAACCCAAGTATATATACGGGTTAAATAGGTCAGGTTCGGGTTATGTGTAAACAGGTTAGGGTTACATAAGCTTACCGATACTAAATGGGTCAGGTTCGGGTTGGGGTTTTCTGACCCGCCAACCCGAACCCGACCCGAATTGCCACCCCTACTTTATATCCACCCGCACACTTATACGTGCCAGAGGTCTTCTTGAAAGTCAGTCTCCATTTCTTCGGTTTAACCAGGGTAAATGTAGGAATGACCCCATCGGGCAGAATTTGAGTGTGTTTGTTGTGGCCTTTTATATAATAATGAAAAGATTAAAATCGATCCAGAAACGCTAAACTGAACCGAATCGAAATTCCAATTTTGTGAAAGACATGAACGATAACGAACTGATAATCGGTCCGGTTTCGGTTTTGGATTCGGCTCGTTCGGGCCCAAAATCGAGAAATCATCTTAAACCGTCTGAACTAGAACCGGACCGACCGACTCAAAAACCTAAACCGACCGATTCACTTCAGTTCGTTCAGTTCATGTCCTTTCACAAAATGAATTCGATTCGGTTCAGTTTAGGCCGGTTCTGATCGATTTTAATCTTTTCTTATATATAAAGGCACCAACAAACACACTCAATTCTGCCCCGATGGGGTATCCTACCTTTACCCTGGATAAACCCGAAAGCAATGAAACTGCTTTCAAGAAGACCTCTGGCACGTATAAGTGTGCGGGTGGATATAAAGTAGGGGTGGCAATTCGGGTCGGGTTCGGTTGGCGGGTCCCAGAAAACCCCAACCCGACCTGACCCATTTAAATAAACAGTTCAGTCTTATGTCAACCCTAACCTATATACACATAACCCAACCTGACCCATATTAACCCGTATATATAATGGGTTGACAGGTATAAAGAGGTTACAAGGGTTGAACAAGTTAAACGGGTTTTCGCTTGACCTATTAACCCGTATTTTATATACAAAAATAGTTGCACATTACAGGTTAAACCAAGTTAAACGGGATAGCGGGTCTGTCTCATTTAACCATATAACACCTACAATAAAATATAAAAATTTTTCATTTAGAAATATATCTTAAACCGGTTGTTGTTCGACTCCGCTTAATTTATACTCAACCGAACCTAATATGTTTAATAAACGGGTCAGATGGGTCGACCCAAACCCGACCCAAAATCTATTAAACTCAACCCGAACCTATTAATTTTCGTGTCGGTTTCAGGTCGGGTCAGAAATTGCCACCCCAAAGCATTTATAAAGATTAAGGTAGAGTTGGTAAACATATCAAAATTTAAAGGACTCAAATGTTAATAACTACATGTATAGAGAATCTTTCCCCAATTTTCACGAACAAAAACACAAACCTATAATTTTTCTCCTAACCAAATTTTAACGTTAATTCTCAGGTAAATCATCTTTACTTACTCGTTTCTTTTTTTTTCTTTTTTTACTGTTTAGTGCTTAGTTTGTATGTCATTTGAATATCTGATGGTTATAAGATATGAATTTATGATTTTTTTACTAAATTTTAGTTACTTTAAAGTTAAGGGAGTGTTTGTTTCGGCTTATACAACGAGCTTATGGCTTATTTGGTGGGGTTGGGGTTAAATGGACCGGTGTTTGTTACACAAGTGGACCTTATACAACACAACCCTTTACGTTTTGGTCCCTTTAAACATTTATTTCGATTTAACCCACCGAGTCGCGAACTTGACAAAGAAATCTCTTGATCTTGAATTTGGGTTTTGTAATCACTCTGTTTGTTTTTCCAATGGTATTGAGGTATTGTGTTGGAATAAGTTTATGTAATTTGTAGTGTCTTTTTCTAAAATGTATGGACGTTATTAGGGGAAAACCGTGAATATTGAATTAGCGCTTTTTGTGATTGATGTTAGAGTAAGGAGTGTTTAGATTAGCTTAATTTCCGTGCTTATTTGATTTTCGAATAGCTGATGACCTCACTTTTCTCGGCTTATGTGCTTATCAAGTGACCAATAATGCTGAGGTATGATAAGCTCAGAGTCCGAGAAAAGTAAAAGAAGGCCCCCCCCGCCATTTATACAGCTTTCCCGTATTAACCAAACCCGTAAGCCAAAAAAAAGCTAAACTAAAGACCTTGAGAAATGGGGTGTTTGGGAATGCTTATTTTTTAACATTTGAAGTTGATGCAAAAAAGATTTAGTTTAAAAATCTATGAAAGTTGGACCTAGACACCCTACACCATCTACATTTTGGACCCTTTGAGTTTCAAAATTAATAGAAGTAAGTATAGTTTGTTAGCGGTTTTGGTTTTTAATTTTACTAAGAAAAAATAGTAACTCTTGACTTATGGTTTGGAAATATCTTGCATTTCACACTTTTTGTGATGTTGTTATAGTATAGACATGGAAGTGTCTTTTTTGTATAGAGATGTTTTTTTTCTTGTGTTCAAAATATCACATTTATAGCTAACTGTGTTTTTTTTGGTTTTTGATCTTAGATGGCTTCATCTAATGTTAAACGCGTTGCATCGAATCTCATGAGGGTCACAGTGATGGCCTCATCTTCTCGCTTCTATAACACTAGGTGTTTCCAATATGATAAGCGTGACTCTGATGATGTCTGCATCTTAAAGTGTGACAGTAAACCAGGGTCTATGGTCCATCATGCTGTCAATCGTGCGTATATTTGATTCCCGTTAAAAAAAACACAACACATTCTTTGCACTCAAAATAGTAAAGAAAAAAACTTTACACTTACAAGCGTCTACACATGTCCAATTTGTCCACACTCTAATTTCCGCATACTTCCTCTTGCGCGAGAAATTTAGGTGTAACAAAATGACCTCTAGACTTTTAAGTGTAGACATGGTTTTATCACTTTTATGTTTGCACAATATAAGATGTTTTCTGTCCTAGAACTTCTTAATGTAATCGTTAATACCTGTTTATGATTTCAGATGCGTTTAATCCACGTGTATCACCAACTGAGAATCTGCTATGGATTCTAAACTATGTGGATGGTATCAATGGAGTTAAATATGGAATGCACAAGGTCCCTTGGTGGAATGTGGAGGAGGACGACAAATCCCTCTACCTACTCCGAGCCTAACCTACTCAAAGCGAGGAGTATCCATCTGAAATCCATGTTACGGAATCTGAGGAATCTATTCACACAGGAGTATAGTTTTGCAAGTCCACCCCAATGATGAAAAAGCACCGGAGAAGATGAACGATGTCTTTCTATTACATGCTATGAGGCAACATGAGATGGAACAAAGCAAGTCAGAACCTTCTGAGTATTACTTTCATGTGATGCACGACTTCAGAGAACTCCCCAGATTGGCTATACCAGCGAGTGGTATCGTTGCAACTTTTACATGTATCACAGTAACATAATATCTCGGGGTTTCACTTTAAATAAAATAGCAATATACCTTTTATAGCTGTCCGTTTTGGTCACTGTAGTTTGTTTACATCTGAAGTCATTAAAAGATGTTTTTATGTCTCGCTTAATGACTTAAGCATGACACATATTCATCTTTTATGATCAGACAAGACAAAAAATGACTAATTTACAAAACAGTACAATGACTCAAACATGATGAACCCGAAAAAATATATTTTAGCTAAGGGTATGCCATGCACTAAAAGTGGTGCAATTTTTTGATATTCTGTTCTCTTCTATACAGGAAAGACGCGTTCTGTATCTTTTCCTTTTCATGTGTCCTACAAACTGCAAAATCCACAAGCAATCCGCATCATCTTGGGACTAGGGGGACGAGATGCTGCAGGCCAGGAGACTGACGACCCTTTTCAGGGTTATGCATTTGAGATATTTTTACCAGAACGGCTCTTCAATGTGAGAGATGCCAAGGAACACAGAACGGGTGAGTTATGGAAAATAAGCATTCCCAAGAAGAAAGGAGAGTGCATTCAAACAGTTGGAGGAAATTTATTGTTTTTCTACACGAAGGATATATGCAAACCGACCCTCTGCCGCCCCACATAGGATCATGTCTCTGTTGCAACATATTAAGGCAGATCTACATTGAAGACTTTGAGAAAACTATATTGATGTTTGTTGATGCGCGTTAAAGATATTTTTATGCTGTTTAGTTTGCACTTTGACCACATACTTCTAATGATGTTTAGCTGGCTGTTTATGTATGACTCTTGTATCCTTTGGACTTTTCCGACTTTTGTTGAAGAGGTTTTTATAATCTATTTACTTGTTTTACCAGGAAGCTAAGGTTATCCCAATTCTTATTCGAATTGAATATGCATTAGCAATTAATACGTTTTGTTCACAACTTTTACAAAATCCATTTTTCTTTTTTTTTTTTTGTAAATTATGAGCAGTGGTGTTGCTAGTCTATTATTATAGCGGGAATAACAAGTTTTATGGTTAAAACTTTGGTGTTTGGCGTTGGCCTATAGGAACTTTGCGTTTTGGTTTTTAACAGCTTTAGATGCCTTCAAAGACTTTGTTATGTCAATTGATGTTTCGGGTTCATCAAAATCCGAGTGATTGTCTATAGGAACTTTGTCCACATTTGGAAACAAAATGTGAGATTCAAAACTTTTGTTTTTTGCTTAAAATGTACAAACACAACTTACACAATCTGTTTGGTTCTTGTAATGAAACTTGGAATGGACAGTATGATTACAAATGGGAATGGGAATTGTCTTGCACAATTCTAATTTTTTATTGATACACAATGTTTTAGCTCCATTAGAGCACCATGTGCCGGGTTGGGTCACAGGTCGTGTATAGCAAAAAATGTCGTGACCTCAGCCTTTTCTTTTATAGATTAAAAACTATAACTTGACAAAAAAAAGCACACTCGCTCATCAATCAAGTCATAGAACACCCCCGAGTCGTACATTTAACCTAATAAAACACAAATAAATCACAAAATATAAAAATGGCCAATAACTCGACCGGTGATTTTGGCGAAAAAGCTTATAACGCGATGGGGGTGTGATGTCAAGCCATAACACCGAGTTATTGAGATATAACTTACCCTATAACTTGTCTCTAGGTGTTAGTATTGTGCAAATAAAAAAATAACGTTTTCAAATCAAAAACATGTTTTGTTTTTTGTTAGCCTCAAAATATTGAGTCGAACATGAAGTTCGTTCATTATGTATGTTAGTCTCGGTCAATTAATTAGTTAACGTTGTAATAGGAAAGTATCGGGAATCGGGCTCGATAGTTAATCTAATATTGTATATGTTTCGGGTTTAATCCCAAGCAAAACCTGAGCCCGGGTCTATTACTATCCCGCGCGTACCTTAACGTGACGGGGTAAATAAGCTTTTTCTCTTTAGAAAAACTAGTTGTCTTGCATATATAAAAATCTTCTTTTCATCAATTCTCTCGAACCTCACTCTTCTTTCACTCTCTAAAACACTCAAATCTTTCTTATAATCTTTTCTTGGTTCGATTCGTGGTTCGTAATATGAAGTGAAAGTGTAAATCGGGTTCCTACAATTGGCATCAGAGCTACGTGTGGATTCGTAGTTGATTCTTGTGGTTCAAAAAGATCAAATTCGTGTGTCATTTGAAGCGGAAAAAAAAAATCAAACCCGATTTTTGTGCTTAGATGTGTGAATGTTTATATGTTTTAAGCAAGATCTAGGCATAAGGTAACTAATTGTGCAAGAGAAATCAAGTTAAAAGGTCAAAAAGGGTGATTTTTAGGCGATTTTTGGTGGAAAAAGTCGTATATTTCATCGTTGCGTTTTGACTCTCTGGCAAAGTTCTTGTTGCGTTTTATCATTGGTTTGCGTTTTGATCATTGGATGCGTTGATCATTGGTTGCGTTGGATCTGATTGTGTTTTGGTTCCATTGCGTTTTTTGATTGCAGGTATGCCGTTTGAAGACACATTGCTTTTGAATTAGGAATACTCTGCCCAATTTTTTATTTTGTTGCGTGTTTGACCAAATCTCAAGCTGCGATTGACAAATCTTCAAGCTGCTTTGATTAAATGGTCATTGCCTTTGATTCAAAAGTCGGTAGGATAGTCAGCAGGATCCTCCTCCAGGTCCTCCTCATCCTCCTCCGGATCGAATTCAGCAATATAGCCTGGTGATAGGGCTGTAGGTGAGGCATCAGCAAATAGAGGCCGATCCTTCATTGGTTCCTCTATCTCCTCATCAGAAGCTTACTGGAATCTCCATGGCTCGGAATTAATATAAACAGACGTGTGGGTAACCGTTGATAATGAAAACATAACTGCTTGCAACAAGCAAAACTTGACTTATATAAATATATTATATAAGGCTGGTATGTTAAATATAAATATGCATTCATGGCATAAATGAATGATGGTAAGGTATCATATTCGATAGCTTAATGTTTAGGCAGCGCTTAAGACCTACGAGCTTATCGTACTATCTTGCCTAAAGAAGTGTTCCCCTATTTATATAAATAACCCTTATATAAATAATTATAGAGTTGCGTAAAAGAATGCAAACTCATCTTTGTATATATACAATATACCCTCATAGTAACGTACGTACTATAATATGAACACGTATATCAATTATGAATGCATCTAGTCCAACTAACTAATGCAACAACTAGTGTGTGTCCCGTAAAAACCCATTTGTATGAATGCAATGTTTGAAAACGGTTATAGTCCAGCAAAAACATTTGACCTGGTTCTCTATAACCTTGGCTCTTGATACCAATCTGTAACACCCCCAAATTGGGTCGCAGCGGAATAAGGGTCCGGGGCGTGTTACTTCAGAGATCAATAACACAAGATATATATAGAACGACCAAAAAGTCATTTTAAAAACTGATACATTGGATTTAACAAATATTTGATACATACAAAAGCATATAGCTTTACTTGTTCATTTGTTAATATTAAAAAAAGGTTTGACAATACATGTTCCCCAAATATGATGCACCTAAATCTTTAAGCGTGCAATCCAAAATATAACCCAATGCATCCTTGGCATCCCATGCCTATTGATCTCCTGAAAACATTGCTTAAAAACTCAACAAAATTGTTGGTGAATTCATAGGTTTATAAATCATAAATATGTAGGAACCGCAAGACTTTTTAGTGATAATGCAACATCATCAGATCTAACAAAACTAGATTACATTTTACACTAAGCTCATAGACACTGAAGCTCACGTCTTTCTTGCAATTAAATATATATGCAATTTACGGCCCATGCCGGATGTCTACCCTAAACATCCTAAAATTTCGACAGCTTAACGTTCGTTTCCTCGATGATAAGCTAATCACGCCTAACGGGAGGTCGTTTCCCAATAGATTAATAAATAACATTCGCGCTCACATAATGTAATTCCCAACTACATCTATGCAATTGACAGTGCATGACATGGGACTTAATTGGGTTATCGCAACTTAGGCAAACATGTAATCAATACTTGCGTCCAATTTATAAAACAAAGCATGTTTCCACCCCATAATTATAAATCCTTGAAATCGTAAAAATTAGGCTATACCCACCTTGAGTTCAGATAATCCAAATATCGCAGATAAAGCGTCACGTAAAAGATCGAATGCAACCTAAATTATCATAGGTCGTATAAGTACCAAGTACTTCGATTAACTAACATCATGTATAGGTCTATGTTAGTCACATCATACTATCGTTCGGGCTATCATAATTAAGAGGTCATGACATGACGTTCGAGGAGTTAGGACACTTTAAATCGTAAATCCAACAACTCGTCGAAACGCCATCCGAAGAGGCCTCATTATGAAACTCCCTATCATATTGTACTTGATACCACATAATATTCTAATCTAGCTCAATCACCAACTAATGGTTTTGGTAAAATTGTGTTTCATAAGTTAAAACGTTTATAAAAACCGTTTTAGTAAAACTGGCGTAACTTTCGCGTTTTAAACCCGATTCTCGCGTTTCTTATGCCCATCTTTTCGTATTAAGACGGGTTATCGATATTACCATTTTTCCATAAATTTTGTCCCCTGATGAACAGTAACTTTTACTGTTCATAACAGACATGAGTTTTATAAAATTTGTGTTTGTTGTCGTAAAACCCGTAAATGTCGTATTTTATTCGTTATAGCTTCGTTTTTAATGATTCTTTCGAGGACGTTCTCGTAATTTAAATTCTATATATTTTATGAGTTTAACAAAAATATAACTTTCTAGTCATGAATAGTAACTTTTAAAAAAATAGTTTTAAAAAAAAGTATTAATTTTGTAAACTCGCGAAATTTCATAACTTCTTCGTTATTAATTGAAAGATTTAACGAATCTAATCATTTTGGAATCCCTAAAAATGTGTATTATTTATTAAAAATATCATCACTTGCTGTTTATAATTTTTATAAAAAATGTTTTTATAAAAATTTACTTGCGACTTCGTTTATTAACGTATAACACATTTTAACGTAACATTTATCTGTTATTAATCGTTTAACTAGTTTTCTTACTTTTCGAATCGTCCGTGAATGTATTATCATACAAAATATAAAATAAATATATTTTTAGCACTTTGGGACAGAATGTTTGCATGACATTCATAGGTTCATTTTTGACCTTGTTTTTATGTTTTACCACTTTATACTTTTTACATAATAACCAATAAATGTTTTCATATTTTTTCGTTATCATGATATAACTTATTTTAATGATCTTATAACCTTAATATAAGCCATAAATAACCTTAACTGTCTTAGTATTTCTTTAACTTAAAACATATTAATAAACTATAAAAACCCTAATTACCCATAATTCATGTTTCACCAAAACACCATGATACAAATTTTATCATCAATTTAACATGATATAGTTATATCACAACATAATAAAATAATCATATGATCATTCAAGTTAATCTCAATTTTCCATAAATAATCCAATGGTGATTAAACTAAAAATAAATAACATATGCGAAAAAAATAAGATTATAAGAACAGAAAGAGTTCAATTAAACCTTATGAGATATGAATGATATATAAGCTAGTACTAAACAACACCTTGTTTTAGCCACAAAACCAAAGCCTTGCACAAATAATACCCTTGTTTACTTAACAAAACCCTAACTTCCTTTTTCTTAAGTAATACTTGAAAAGCTTACCATTCTTGGGATCACCTTAGAAAACCTAAATGGATGTGTATAGAGTGTATGGGTTGTATAAAAATTGATATGGGTTTGTGTGGGTGTGTGCTTGGTGCCGTAGCATATAGAGAGGGAAAAGGAGAGTTTGTTTTGGTTTTCTAGTTAAGTGTAAAGCATATGTGTTATTTCTCTTATGTATACATGTATATAAGGTGTTCAACTAGTCAAAGGAACATGTTTAGGTCTTAGGAATGGGTCTTTGGTCTTAGGATGATCATGGTAAGTCCACTAGTCAATTAGACAATATTGCTTAGGAATAAAGAGGGATGGTGTATCATAAAGAAAGTAAGGTTCTTTTGACCAAAGTGAAGAGTTTTTTATATATCTTTATATATTGCACAGATTTTTATTTATTGGCAAAAGAAAGATATACGACACAGATATACTTATTAATTTTTTTGTAATAGTAAAAATGTGGTATTTGTTGAAGCGTAGAAAAGTTTTTGTGTTTCCGGGAGTGCCTAAACGTAATTTATCGTGAAACGTACACACTTTACGTATCCGATAAAAATAAAATGAACAAAGTTAATAATTATCCTCAAAATAATTATATAACCCTTGCTTGATGTAAACATTTAATTGTTTTAATGCCCTTTACATTGACTCAAAATTTTTTGGCGTACGCGATTTAGCTTAACTTTTACGATTTAAAGCAAATGCGTACAATACAAAAGGTACATTGCGGATTTATCGACGTCGTCAATGACTTGAAAACACAGGGTGTTTATAGACGAACCATTAGCCGTTCTTTGGTTGGTCACCATATTGAAGACCAAAACTTCATTTTGCATGAGAAACAATTAGAAAGATCATGGATTGAATTTTTAAATGATGAAACAAAGCTCATTCAAATCATTAAGTTCATGGAACTCGAGAGAGCTCTGATTTTACATGGGAATGTAAAGACCAATTCCGGAAGAAGTATCCGTGTCTCTTCACAAAGACCGCACCATCGACAAGTGCCGCATCTTAAGCCTTGAGGACAAGGCTCATTTAACGGGGAAAGACTGTAACAATCCGTATTTTAGGTCATTGTACGATGTCATTTAATTCACTATTTATTTTTATCTTGACCGTTTTAATTTTAAATTTAATCGTAAAGATAAAAAGTCGCTAGCTAAAATAAACATCAACGTAAACGGCATCCAAACAAATGAATGTTTACGTCAAGCAGGTGTTAGATATTTATTAACTTTGTGCATTTTATTTTTATTGGTTACGTAAAGTGTTTACGTTTCGCGATAAAATACGTTTAGGCATTCCCGGAACCACCAAAATTTATCTACGCTTCAACAAATACCCATTATTATACCCAATACTCAAAAAAATACATAATCTCTTATATATATATATATATATATATATATATATATCTGCTTGATATCATCATCAAACATCACCATGTACATATTTTTGAGAAAAGCAAAATACAAAAATATAAAACTTCAAAAAGAAAATACAAAATCAGAAAATCAGAAAATTTCCAAAAAGATTCTTCTCGACATGTCTCTTGGAATCGATAACATTTACGTGCTTAGAAATGTCGATTAACATTGACACGGGTGTGTAAATGAAGTTCGAGCGAGAGTTGCAAATAGTTTCAAAACATGTCATTTCTAATTTTCTAAATGGCTTATGTGCAAATGTCAGTACATAACCCGGACTTCAAATAAAGGAAGGTTTATAACTTATCCTCACAACGAGAAAATTAACGTTTCTCGGTCTTGAGCTGTTCTTACAAGACATTCAATGTTTTTAGCTCAAGAAAAAGGAAAGTGTACGTTTCAGTGCGCTTACCCTTACCGTTAGAAGAGAAGTCCTCTAACATCTGGTTTTTCAAAAAGTTGAACATAATTTTTCAAGAATTTCTCGATGACAATTCATAATCTTTCAAAATTGTGTGTTCAACACTCCAACCCTCACAATGTTTTCAAAAGACAACAATTTTTCAATTGGTCCTATTCTTGAGGGGGAGTTTTTCGAAAAACAACGTTTTAATGTTCTTGGATACATCAACAACGACCATTCTTATGTATTCAAAACATTATCAAAATGTTCCAAACCATTCATGCTGACCATATTTTCTCCCACAGATTTTTCAAGACATATTTTAATCACAAGGTATTTCAAAAACTAAGTGTTTATTATTTAAAATAAGGGGAGAAAATGTATTTAAAATATGATCTAATTGACTCAATGTGCTAAACAGAAAGAAAAGGTTTTATGGTTCGATCTTATACCCAACAACATCTTAATTTCACGACGATTCTGAAGTCATAAGGTGGTTAGGTTAGGAATCAATCCTATGATCCAACCAGAACCGGAGGATCTACCCAAGGATAATCCAAAGTTAGAAATAGCAGTCCTTAGGTATGATTGGAGATGAATGTAAATGGGAATAATGCCGACTAAGATTGAGCTAACACTGGAACAATCACAACAAGGTGTTAGTAATGACGTCTTGGTAAGCATTGAAGGCGTTGAAGAATTAAAAAGAAATGTATGGATAAAGGGTCTAAAGAAAGAAGCCCTCCACACAACTTAAGGCAGAAACCGGGTCAATACATATGCTGTCAGAATCACAAGTTGATTGCTGACATTGAAAATGACATCATGGACCCAGTGATGCAATGCACAACCCTTCCCAGCCATTCGGGTTTCTCTCAACAGAAACTTGTTCCGCATTGGTCTCGGAGATACACATGTAATCTATTGACATCTCACTCGAGATTGTTTGATTTGAATAGTGGCAATATGCTCCGCCTTCTGGAGAATAAAACAAAATGCCAACTAATCGGGTCTAGAGCCAAGTGATCAAATAAAATCTCGTTAGGACACATTCCATTTCAAACAATTGTTGAAACATCCTTCATGTCACAAGCTGTTATCAGAGTACTACGCGATATCATTGTGGTGATTTGCCAGAACATTCAGAGTGATACTCTTTAGTATTCACAATGACGAATGGAAATCCTTCCAGTGTCATCATCAAACAGCACTGCGGTAGGTGACTTGCGAGATTCTATATGAATCAAACTTGTGACAACTGGATATCGATTTGGTCAGTAAAATGGATGGACGTTGATGATTTTGATAAAAACATAAACACTCTCGTTGGGGTTGTTGTTTGGGTGTGTTTACAATGGTGTTTTTTTTTGAGTTGATGACTGTGTGTTTTTTTACAAAAAACACTTTAACGAGTGACACGTCGATTGATTTTAAATCAATTTTCTCGTTTATCACTAACGTAAACATGCAGGTCAAACGGTGGTAACGGCAACCTCAATCCCATTCAAATGCTCAATCTACGAAGACAATCTATACTTGAAGCTTAGATTTAAAAGGACAAAGCACTTCGTAACTCTGATTTGAAGTTTTCAAGATAATGCAAAAGTATGAGCATGTTGGTCAAAAAAAAAAGATCGTCAATGGTGGCAAAAAGACGATAAAGACAATGACAATGGCTCAGAGTAAAGATCGCAATGATGAAGGAACAAGCTTTACAAACGAAGACAAGACCAAGAACACTCGAGCTTAAACGACAAAAGCAATCTCACTGATCTCATGAAGGTAGATGTCTTCAATGATATCACTTGGGGGCGAGATTGTTAGCCTCAATTTTATTGAGTCAATAAAGGAAGCTCGTTCCCGTGTTCAAGACCTCACTTCGGGGGAGATTGTTAGCCTTAATTTATTGAGTCGAACAAGGAAGCTCGGTCACTCTACGATGGAGCTTCGGTCTTTAATTAGTTAACGTTGTAACAGGATAATATCGGGAATCGGGCTCGATAGATAATCTAATATTGTATATGTTTTGGGTTTAATCCCAAGCAAAACCCGAGCCCGGGTCCTAGTTAAATATCCCACACGTCGTAGGGATATATATATAGATATTTTCCTAAGAAAATATCTAATTCTATGTAAGTAATCATAATATCTCATTTCTCAAAATTTTCTTTTTATCTCTTTTTCTCTCATCTATCTATCTCTCTTCTCTTTCTCTACTCTTTGCTCTCTTTCTCTTTTCTTATTTCGATTTGTGTTTGTGTGTTATAAAGTGAAGTAAATCGGGATCCTACTGGAAACTAGTACAATCCATCAAGTACAAGTTACAAGCAAGTCATATACCTCATTTATAATCCATATTCATTCTCATTTCATGAAATTACAAGAAATCCAAGTTAGAAACCCTAACCCGAGCAAAATAATAAACCGTGACCTGTTTCTTCATTTTTATCCATTATAAACCTAAACCAACACTCAAATAAGTTGTAATAACTTATATTACAACATTATCAATCATATTCAATCATCATTTCATCATTTCATTACCATTATACACGAATTAAAACCAAGAAACCCTAAACGTGCCCTAATTTGAACTTTTAACCCATTTACTCATTTTCACCCATTTTAAACCCAAACCACCTATCAATTCTTGATTATAATCCTTAATAAAAACCTGGTGATCATTAATCCACACTTATAACTCAAATGTACTCAAAATACAAGCACAAAAACTTAAACCGTGCCCTAACCCACTTCAAATGAACCCGTGTACACTTTTCTTTCTTTTTGACCCATTTTAAGAGTTTATATTGCATCCAAGCACCTTGATGATGCACCTCCTTCATAACTAAGCTGCTTACAAGCACCTTAACTCATCACATGGCCTTAAAAAGCTCCACATCTCTTCCTTTTGCACCATATAAGCCGCGACACCATAAGGACTCAAACAACACATCAAAGCTAGTTTCTAGACCTCAAGACTCATCATGTAGCTTCACCACATCACCGTCTAGCTTCTCCACATGTCGTAACCAGATCTCTAAGCACCCTTGGCCTCCAATACTCCAAACGAGTATAAATAGGGGTGCATAACCCTTCATTTCAACTCATCCCCCACATCTTCTTCTATAACCCATCATAGCAGCAATGCTTTGATCAATAAGTTCTTAAGAGGTCCTATTAAGTCTCAAGATCAGAAGTGAAGCAAAAGAAATCAAGAAACGAAGCCCCGGAGTCATTATTCTAGGCGTACGAAGCTAAAAGTCCTGATTTCGATCCGTTTCTAAGCTATAAGCTCAAACCCAGGTTTTGGATGTTACACTTTTGCTCCTACACTCTTATAGTATTCATATGATCCTAAATATACTCTTGTTAAAGTTTTATAACTCAATTCATGCTCATTTTCCATTTTGATCCAAAACCATACACCTGAAACCCTAATTTTGTGTTTTTCTTAAAACTAAATGTTATAATGGTTAAATATTGTTATAATCTATCCTAACATGCTTAACTAATGTTAATATAATAACTTTATCAAGTCTTGAATGAATTTGAACTTAAAACCCGCGCGTTTACGTTTTGAAACCCTAATTTAACCCATTTTGCTTCCTAGCTTAATGAATCGTTATTTTAAACTTTCGTTATGTTAAACCTTCAAAATTTAGCTTATATTAAGAAGATATAACCTTCTAATATCATTTAGAAACTAAAAATAAGCTTGCATGGCATTTTGGACCTGTTTTGCAAAAGTATTCCATGCAAGGGGTATATATCGTAACTTTCTAAAACTTATAACTAAAAGGATTGAAAATGTCATTTTATAAAAGTTATAACTATAGGGATCTATCATGTCACTTTTTAAAGTGCAAGGTTTACTTATATCTTTTAAACTAGAAGGACCAAACTCTTAAAAGTGCAAACTCCAAGGGTATATTTTGCCATTTTTCATTCTCAATGGTCTAAAATGTAACATTTTGAAAAAGTATAAAAACATTTTTAAAACCTTATAAGACATAACTTTAATTAACATTTCTCGTGCTTATCATTTCCAGATATTGATCAAAACGCTTAAAACCGATTATATCGTATCACAATACTAGGAAGCTTCATATTAAGGGGTTTCATCTTGGTATTACGTTCTGACTGAGTTGTTGGGTTTACGATTTAAAGTTCCCTAGCTCCTCAAACGTTTACTGAATGACTTCTGAATTATGATGGCCCGAACGGTGATACAATAATTCCAAACTTTTCAATCAAACTCATAACAATATTAGACTCTCTGAACCAAAGTTCTAGAGTACAATCTACCTAAGACTTGACATATTTACTCAGGTTGCGTGACGTGGCTGTTTACTATCATTTGCTATATCAACCTTCCCTGTTAAGATTGTGATAAGGTCGTCAGCTTTCATTTTGGAATATTTATTACAACTACCTATCAGGTGAAGTTCATAACCTCGCCTTTACTTATTTACATGTTTTATAAACCCGCGAGGGGGTGGAATTCTGCTTGTTACAAGTCTTTTATATATCGTTTATCTTATAACATTGTGATTACTTTTCAAAGGAACACTTAATGAGTTCATACTCACATACTTTATAAACCGTGATACCTGCTATAAACCATGAATGCAAGTGTTTTCTAAACTATATGCTATCCTGATATATTATTGCCTAAGTACATGAAAATATCTATTTGGGTAATATCTCCCAATATCTCTTTAATATCTCTTTGGGTAGTATCTCCCAATATCTCTTTAATATCTCTTTGGGTAGTATCTCCCAATATCTCTTTAATATCTCTTTGGGTAGTATCTCCCAATATCTCGTTAATATCTCTTTGGGTAATATCTCCCAATATCACTTTAATATCTCTTTGGGTAGTATCTCCCAATATCTCTTTGGGTAATATCTCCCAATATCTCTTTTGGTAATATCTCCCAATATCTCTTTAATATCTCTTTATGTGATTCATGAGTTTAGGGTAATAATGCTGTTCTCCATAATAATACTGTTCTCCATGATAATAATATTCTCCATGATAATTATCCATGCAATACCAATATTTCCATTATGATAACTTGTATTCAACTATTACATATCAAACCTATGAATTTCATTCAACCTTTGTGTTGACCCTTCTTTTTATGCATGTTTATCCCAGGTAATTGAGCAACTTATGGCATGAAGTGGCATGGACTTGAAGATGGCTAAAACTTATTATCATTCACATTATATGTAACTAGATTTTGGGACCTGCCTTTGTAAAACTCTGATTTTAAATGAATGATAACGTATCTTTTGAACAAATGTCTCTTTTGAGTCATTTTCTATGATTATGATTGTTGTATCTATGAAGTAATACCCCAGATTAGCTTTCGCTGCTATATGTAAAAATGGGGGTGTTACAAGTTAAGTTAGCAATTATACAGGCTAACATGCAAACGCACAAACAACCATAACTAGGACGGAACGTGACCCCCGATCCAACGCATATCTCACCATAAACGGGTATGAACGTTACCATCGATCCATCAACTCATAACACTGGGTAGGAACGTTATCCCCGATCCCAAATATGTCACTTACGCACCTAAAAGTCTACCAGCCGGAACTTATACTTAGGCCTGGACCAACACAACATTAAGTATTATTTCAACCTTCCAATTAGATTTAAATAGGTAGAACCACTACCCTCTAATCGGAATCACACAGAATTGAGTCTTATTTCAAGAGTTCTCTGTTATTGGCCAATCTTATTATAGCAACACACTTTTTACTTTTTAAAGTGGATTTTGAAAAAGCTTTTGATAGCTAGGAATTGGAATTTTCTCCTCGACATTATGAGGCAAATAGGTTTTGGTCATAAATGGAGAAATTAGATTGCCTCGTGCCTCTCCTCGGCTTCTTATAAATCGGGTCCCATATTACATGGATTCACCTTCCAATAAGTTCTTTATGGAACGTGGCCTTAGACAAGGAGATCCCCTATCCCCTTTTCTTTTTCTTCTTGTTGTTGAAGCCCTCCAGGTCACTATTCTCAACGCTTGTGATAGAGGTCTTTTCAAAGGTGTATGTCTTGCCAACAGTGGAAAAAACATTTTGCTTTTGCAATTTGCGGATGATGCTCTTTTCTTTGATTTTTTTTTTTTTTTTTTTGTTTTTTTTTTTATTGGGAATGTTCTTTCAGCACTAATGCTTACAATCTAATAAACATCCTTCGTTGTTTTGAAATAGGATCGGGTCTAAAAATAAATATGGACAAAAGTTGTCTTTTTGGGGTGGGTATTCCTGTTAGTGAGGTAATTTCGGTTGCCTCCTCACTTGGGTGTGCTCATGGTATTATTCCCTTTATTTATCTTGGTCTCCCGGTTGGAAGAAGAATGCGTCTTATTAACGGCTGGCAAAGGATTATAAATCGGTTGCGCAACCGTTTACCTTTGTGGAAAGCTAAATCGCTCTCGGTCAAGGGGAGACTCACATTGATCAAATCCGTTCTTGGTAGTCTCCTTAAATACTATCTCTCCCTTTTAAAAGCTCCGCTAAGTTCTATAAAGATTCTCGAAGCCATTAGGTGCAAATTTTTCTAGGGGCATAAAGACAACAGCCGCGGAATAAATTGGGTAAAATGGAATTCTATTCTCCTAGACCCGAAACTCGGAGGGTTAGGTGTGGGCTGTCTCCAGTCAAAGAACCTTAGTCTTCTGTGTAAATGGAAATGGTGATTGGTTGTAGAGAAACAAATTCAATATACTTATAGTATTAATCCCGTAAGAATTCTATCCAAAATGTAATCTCACCAAGCAGAAAATATAATGGAAAAATCTCACAGAGATAAAACAATTTGTATATTTTACTTGGGATAGTTACTTTTCATCGGGTCGTGTCCCAACGAAATCGTGAATTGAGAATTTAGGAATAATTCGGATTCGAGTTTAGAATAGTAAAAGATTTTTTGAACTTTTAGTTATACTACAAATGTAATAGCAAGAATTAAAGAAACAATTAACTAACTTGAAATTTAAATGCACAAAACGTAAAAACGCGAGCTAAAACTGGAATTTAAAATCTAAGGCACGAATTTTAACAAATTTTATACCTAAAAATCCAAATTTAAATGAAAATTTGTAGGGAAAAAGAATTGAATTTTTATTTACTAATTTTTCTATTTTTTATGATTTTTCTAAGAAAAGTAATTCACTAAAATCTATTTTAATTTCTAGAAAATACAAATTTAATGGGAAAAATAAAGAAAAATGGTTTTTATAAACTATAAAGGTGCAGAAATACAATGGCACAAAAAGCCCCAAATTTTATGACCTAATTGTGCCCTAATTTGATTGATTAAAAATATAAACCCTAATTACTTAAAACTAAAAACTAAAATATTAATCTTTTTATTTTATTTATAAAGACAGGGGTAGAAACTGTTAGAAAGATAAGACAGGTAGGGGCGCAAAATATGCGAAAATTATACATATAGTTAAATACGTACTAACTTGGAACTATTAGAAATGACAGAATAAACCCTTCGATTTCCGCTTTTATTTTTGGCTTTTAAAGTAAGATTCAGGCAAAAACTTTAACTACAAACCTTGATGAGAGCTTATTCTAACAAGCTTTAATAAAGACACTTTGGACTTATAGACAACTAGATAAGCTGGAAATTAACTTCTTTAATCTGTTCAGAAATCATGGACTTTCTTATAGAACTTATTTAGATTTTAGCTTTGTTCAAGCTTCCATTACTTGATGAAAATTTAAAAAGGCAAAGACTATATTCTAGATATATAAGATGTGTATAAATGGATTTAGAAACTAAAAAAAAAAAAATATTACCTATTTTTAACAAATTTAGAAAGAAAATCTAGAATGAGATAATGTGCAAGTTTTATTTATAAACAGTTTTTTAAGCTTTTTTCAAAAAAGCTAAAAGCTTGTTATGAACTTAGATGCTGAATTTTTGAGAATAACGCTAAGCTATCTTCCTAGAAATCTACCTAGGTAAAATATTTGCAAATTTTTACTAGGAAATGAAAAACTCAGAAAATGAATTAACCTACTCTTAAGATTGCTGCATAGTTTTTTGATGCGAGCATTGGACGTTTTTGATATATTGCAGGCTAAACTGATTCATCTTTTGAATGCTTATACTAACTAAGCTCATGTATTAAATCCATCATTAATCAAGCTTTAACACTCTTTTTCAGCGAAATTACTTAATCTCCAAACCTTTATTCAATATCAAACTGTCCTGGTGTAACAATTAAGGTTTTTACACTCTAAATTTTGAATAACTACAAACTAACTTCTAAAATTTGTTTAAAACTTTGTCATACAACCTAACTCAGCTAATTGAATAGATTTGACAAAGAATAGTTGACTTTAAAAGTCAATTACAGCTTATACCAAACACACCTTTACTATAAGCTGTCAACTCTAAAGTAGCTTAAGAACTAATTTTAAAGCTAAATCTTCTTAAACCTTTTATCCACTTCTACTTATACTAGTCTAATTAAGCTATATCACTGATAAAAACAACAGCTTATTAATAAGAAACTTAGTACTTCTCTTCCATACGCTATATTAAACTTTGACAATATAGTAATGAAAAATTATGAATTCTAACTAAAATTTCTTAAAGGAAATTACATTTCTAGGATATGTGAACAGTACTAGACAGAATTAAACATTTAGGATCATCACAATAAGCTAAATTTAATAAGCAGAATTAATGTAAAATGAAATTTACAAGTGAAACCTGAAAAATTGGTAGTTCTAAGAACTAGAGCCCTCTAGTTAGAGTGAGTGGGCTCTCAAATCATATATACACTAATTGGCTCTTCCAAAGCCTCAGTAAACCAAAGAGCAATAAGCTCAATAAGCTAATTTCAGCTTATTTCTTCATAAGCTTCCAATTTATGATCAAACTGAACTCAATTGATCATGTTTGAATGTAAAGTGATTGTAAAATCGAGTAAATGAATTATTTACAACAGGATTTCTAATGAATTTGGAGCTTATGAGACATGATATGCTCAAACGAAGCTTATTAAGGGCTTTTGGTTAAAATTGACTTAAAAATTTGAAATCAATAGAATCGAAGAGACCTGAAAATACAGAATGATATGCTCAAAAATGATTTGTACAAGCCGATGAATTAACAAGGTACAAGATAATGGAAAGCTGAATTTTAAATTCTTAAAGAAAAAATGATTATAAAATGAAAAAATTAAAAACTGAAAACAAACTAATAACTGCCTAAAAAGTGAACCTAAGCATTTATTTATAGAAGGATGGGGAAGAGGAAGGAATGTGGAAATTCTAGAATCTTCCAACCCACATCGCAGCACCTTTTGATCATTTTAAACTCATTTTTGTAAGCCGCCTTTGATGATTTAGATGATGGGTCAGGACCTATCAGCCATTGCCACGGGGTTAGGTGATGTGGAAGGGTGTATATACGAAGGGGTAAGAAGAGGAAAAGCGATGCGGAGGATGGAGGTTTTTAAGCAGGTTGGGTTTGTGTGGGTTTTAGGCGGGAAATCTGTTGGGAATTCGGTTAGAGGTATTTGTCCTGCGTTTTATGTTTAAAACTTTGTACGTATTTGCAACAATGGCACTTGTCTTTCACACGCACCAAAGTGTAGTGTAAAAAACACTGTTGAAAATGACAGTATGGTCCTTGTTGTTTCTATTTCCATTTTCCTCTTTTTCAACACAAACTTTCACACTTTGCAAATTTTATGTCCTTTGAATTCAAAAACTCCAAATGATCCTTTGAAACTTTGCAACTCACTCAGTCAATTTTTAGACCTTGCTTCATTATTTTGAACCTCTTGACATTCCTCTATTCGCTGTATCGCGGAACTGGATCCGGCTTTTGATACTCTGAGCTGGTTTTCTTCTCTCTTGTTATTGGTCTCTTACGTTCCTTGTCGGTTTTTGACTGTTTTTGCTTCTTTTTGTCTTTTCAATCCTTTCCTGCACAATTAGACATAAAAGCACACATTTTTCTATTCTTTTGGCATTTTCTGGCTTTTATTTGGCAAAATCCCGGGTAATTTACATATACAATTTAGAAATTATACAGTGATTTCTTATGAAAGAGCAAGCCCTTTGAGCGAACCGTTATAAAGGAATTTTATGGGGATGATGGGGGGTTTGATTCATATTGTGAATGGGCTTTGGGTAGGTACGTGGTCTTGGCGGATTCCCCCTCGGGGATGTGCACTGGACGAATTAAACTCTTTGACCAATATTCTAAATTTGACTATTCTATCTACTAATGATTGTGATACTGTTAATATTTATCGTAGAGGTATCATCCTCGTGATAAATGGTCTGGTGTTATGATGTTTCTGGAATTTTCAAAGTCAAAACTTTAACCAAAATTATTGAATCTTGTCTTCTTAGTAAGCACAGCTTGGGTTCTCATCACAAATGGAATTCATGGATCCCAAGGAAGGTGAACATTATGGTGTGGAAGTCTGTACTCAAAACAAACTTGCTTATGCGCCTAATCTTGCAGCTGTAGGTGAATTCATATTGCCTAGATGAATGTCCATTCTGTGATTCTGATACTGAAGATATTGAACATGTCCTGATTAAATGCCCTCGGGTGAGTATGGTTTGGAGAAAAGTGTGGAGTTGGTGGAACCTCCCTTCATCGATCTTTTTCCCTTCATTCTCTGTTTTAGATATTTCAAAAGGGAATACCAATACTCATGTATGTTCGAATCTGGAAAAATTTATAAATGGGGTCTTCCAAATTACTCTATGGTCTATTTGGAATTGGAGGAATCACTTTATCCATGCTTTAGGGGACGACATTAACTCAATAAAGAATGAAGACATTTTCTCGGGTATACAGCGTATGGCCAAGTTATGGATGTCCGCTCGTATATATTCGAAGTTAAAGATGGATTAGAATATTTGGGTGGCGTATTTTTAGGCCTTTTGATTTATTCGTTTAATCGTTTGTGTAGTCTTTCTGGTCCTTGGGTTTTGCTTTGGTTTGTAGCTTTTTGCCTCATGTTGTAGATAGTCTGTTTATTGGTTTCGTGAGGTCCCAAGTTGGGCTTCCTTTGTTAATAATACTTAATCTTTCAAAAAAAATAAGTGTCACTTACAAATACCAAAATGAATAAAAATAAAGTAAACTATGAAAATAAAAACTTGATGTATTCTCAAACCAAATAAGTGTTGCATTAATTTATAAGACATGTCTTAAACTTCTTCAACTTTGTGACATTGTTGTAAGACCTTTCTTTTAGGTTAAAATGGGAAATGGTACTAATACGTCGCTTTGGTTTGATAATTGGTGCGAATCTTGCCCTCTTATTCGGTTTTTGACCCCTAGAGACATATCTAGGGAGGGTTATCATATCCATTACAGAGGTAGCTTGAGTAGCTGATGTTGGTGTAAAATTGGTCATCTGTGGTCGTGGCCTCAATCGTGGCTTCTTAAAGCCTCAGAATTAGGGCTGATTCCGGTTCCTGCCTTAGATATTTCGAGGGCTGATATAAGGCATTGGCGTGATTCTAATGGTTCTTTTTCAGAGTTTTTTTGTTGCGAAGGCATGGGAAGCTTTCAGGCCGAGAGGTAATCAGGTATAGTGGTTTATAATTGTGTGGTTTTCTCATGCTATTCCGCGTCATGCTTTTAATCTTTGGTTAATTATACGGAATAGTCTCAAAACACATGATAGAATGAGGCAATGAGATGTTTGTATCAATACCGACGTAACACATGCTTCGTTGTGCCTTGTGCGAGTAGCACAGAATTCTTATGCTCATCTTTTCTCTTGAATGTCCATTTTCGATCTCCAGGTATGGTTATATGTAGTGTACTTGGCTGTTTATGGAGCGATATACTCCCTCCTTTGCATTGCTTCGCTATATTATATTTTTACTTCAGATTTTTTTTGTTTTTTCTCGTGCAGTATTTTGTTTGATATATCACTTGTGATATTACACTAATCTGTAAGTTAGAACACTTCACATGCTTTCGTAAAACGGGTATAAATATTTGTGTGGAACTCCAACTGATTCATCGTTTTTGGCATTTAAAAGTACATATCCTTAGCTTTCTAACCATTTATCATACATAATTTTTGGACCTCCAAATCAAAATAGTTTATTTATAGAAGTTGATGAATATCGAAGAATTTTATTTTTTATCATCAAACCCGCTTGAAGTATCACATGTGATATAACATATTTGTACGTTCGAACACTCAACATGATGTCATGAAATGAGCATAAGTATTTGTGTAAAACATTAAATGATTGATCATGTTTGACATAAAAATAAACATCTTTACCATTCTAACCATATATCAAACATAATTTGTGAAAATTAAATTAAAACACTATAAAAACTATGTTTTAACCCTTTTAATCCTACTAACAGTATAATATCACAAGTGATAAATAACATTGATTACATGTTAAGATTTTCAAAAATAATCACAATTAGTGTCACATTATATTGCTTTATCACATGTGATATTAATTATATGTGAAATACCATAACTAATGTCACATTATATTACTTTATCACATGAGATTTTATTATATATTTATTTATCACCGGTGATACTACAATGTCAGGGGTAATAATTGTTAAGCTACGAGTGAATCTTAGTTTACAAAGGTATTGGTATAGGTTTTAGGGGTTTTGGTATATAGTTTAGTGGTTAGGGGTTTAAGGTTTAGGGTATAAATTTTATATTTTATGTATATATATCACCTGTGATATTACACCTAGTGGTTAGAGGTTTAGGTTTTTGGTATAGGGTAGTCATCAGGGGTTTAGTGCTTTTGGTATAGATTTTAAAGTTTATGTATATACCACTTGTGATATGATACATAGTGTTTATGAGTTTAAGGTTTTTGCATAGGGTTTAGTGGTTAGGGGTTTAGGTATAAGGATTAGTGGTTAGGGAGGAGGGTTGAAGGTTTTTGGAACAGGGTTTAGTGGTTAGAGGTTTATGGTTTTGGTATATGGTTTAGTGGTTAGTGGTTAGGGGTTTAGGGTTTTGGTATATGGTTTAGTGGTTAGGTGTTTAAGGTTTATGGTATAGGGTTTAGTGGTTAAGGGTTTAGGTTTTGGGTATAAAATTTATTTTTGGTATAAATTTTAAAGTTTATGTATATATCATTTTTGATATTATACCTAGTGGTTAGGAGTTTAGGGTTTTTGATATAGGGTTTAGTGGTTAGGGTTTGGGTTTTTTGTATAGGGTTTTAGTGGTTAGGGATGGGCTTAGAGGTTTTGTATAAAGGTATTAGCACTTAGGGGTTTAGGATTTTGTATAGGAATAGTGTATTAGGTGTTTAAGGATTTTGAATAGGGTTTTAGTGGTTAGGAGTTTATGGTTTTTTGTATAGTAAGTTTATATGGTATAGGTTTTTTGGTAATTGTTTAAATTTATGTATACATCATATCTGATTATATATTACCTAATGGTTTGGGTTTAGGTGTTTTTGGTATAAGGATTTAGAGTTAGAGGTATAGGTAAATGGAATATCGATTTTAAATTTTATTGTAAATATCACTTTTGTGATATTTACCTAGTGAATAGATGATTTAGGGCTTTTGTATAGGGGTTTTATGGTTAGGGAGGTTTAATGTTGTTTTTGGTATAAATTTTAAATGTTTAATGTAAATATCATTAGTGAAATTAAACCTAGTGTTTAGGGTTTAGGTGTTTTGGTTATGGTTTCAGTTGTTCGAGGTTAGGATTTTTGGTATAGATTCTAAATAAATGAAATATATCATCACTTGTGATAATTATATCTATGTGTTACAGAATAAGGGTTTTTTGTATAGAGTTCTATGGTTAGTGGTTTAAGGTTTTTTGGTATTTTAATTTAGCGTTAATCTGGTTTAGTGTTTTGAGTATCTTTGAGTTTAGTGGTAAGAAGTTTATTGTAATAGGGTTTAGTTGTAAGTGGTTTAGCATTTTTTGTATAATTGAGTTTTAAAGTTATGTATACATTATATGTGATCTTATACTAAGTGGGCGTTAGGGGTTTTCTTTAAGAGTTTTTGTATAGAGTTTAATATTAGAGAGGTTTAAGGTTTTTGGTATTATATTATAAAGTTTATTTATATATCTCATAGATATAAATACCTAATGGTTAGAGGTTTAGGATATTTGTATACAGGTTTAGTGTTTAGGGGTTAAGGTATTTGATATAGAATTTGAAAAGTTATGTATATATCACTTGTATAATATACCTAGTAGGTTAGGGGTTTAGGGTTTTGTATAGGGTTTAGTGGTTAGGTTTTGTTATAGTTTTTGTATAGGTTTAGTGGTTCGGGAGGGGGGGTTAGGGTTTTGGTATAGGGTTTAGCGATAGTATGGTTCTGATGGTTTTGGAGTATAGGGTTTTGTGGTTAGTTGTTTAGGGTTTTTGGTATGGTTTTAAAATTTATGTATACATCACTTGTAATATTATACCTAGTCGTTAAGGGTTTAGGATTTTTGGTATGAGGTTTCATGGTTAGGGGTTTAGGGTTTTTGGTATGGATTTTAAAGTTTATGTATATATCACTTGTGATATTATATACCTAGTGGTTAGGGTTTAGGGTTTTTGGTATATGGTTTAGTGATTAGGGTATTAAGGTTTTTGATATAATATCAGTGTTAGATAACGTATGAAAACGAAAGAACCGTCTGAAAACGGACAAAAACATGCGAAAACGGACGAAAATGTGCCAAAACAGACAAAAACGTACATAAACAAACGAAAACGTAAGAAAACGAACCGAAACATATGAAAACGGATGGATACGTCTGAAAACAATCAGAATAACCTACGAAACCAGTTATGAAAACTGGACGAACACGTATGAAAAACGATACGAAACCGTGCGAACAACAAAAGAAAACATGCGAAAACGTACGAAAACAAACGAAAACAACAAAAAATATACGAATAATCGTGCGAAACACACAAAAACGTGCCGAAAGAGCAGACACAAAGGGGCGAAAACTGCTAAAGCAACAAAACATGCGCAAACGTATGAAACTGGCGAAAGCTGACAAAACCCGCGAAAGCTGGCGAAAACGCGCAAAATCTGGCGAAAACGCGCAAAAGCTGGCGAAAATGCTCGAAAGCTGGCGTAAACACGCGAAAGCTGACGAAACGCGCGAAAGCTGGCAAAAACGTGCCAAAGTTGGCGTAAACACACGAAAGCTGTGTAAACTCATCGAAAGCTGATGAAATGAGTACCATTCAACAAACGTTTTAAAAAAAATGTTTTCTATTACATTACAAATGGGACCTATTCTAACTCTGATATTTTATAAAAATTATTGAATGGTTGACTTTTTCAAAGCGTCTCACTTAGAGTCATTTTCTCTAACTTGTACTTTATGCTATGAAGTAGCACCCTAAGTGGTATTCCACTGCGTTCTAATTTTTAGGGGTGTTACACTGAAATTTTCCAAGTGAAGTATGCTATGTGCACCTTGCTGGATGGTGCACTTACTTGGTGCACCTCTTATGTGCAATTAGTTGGATTGGATGATGTTTACGAAACAACATGGAAGAGGTTGAAACAAATGGTGACCGATGAGTATTGTCCAGGGAATGAGGTTCAGAAGATGGAGACTGAACTCTGGAATCTGTCAGTGAAGGGAATTGACATCGTGGGTTACACTAAGCATTTTCAGGAGCTGGCATTACTTTGTCCCACCATGGTTACACCCGGATACAACAAGATCGATAGGTACATCTGGGGACTTACAAATGACATTCAAGGGAATGTTACCTCATCTAAGCTAACAAGGATCCAAGAAGCCATCCGCATGGCTCATGACCTAATGGATCAGGTCGTACGATCTAAGGCTGCAAAGGTTGGAGACAACAAGAGGAAGTGGGATGACAACAAGAACAACTCTGGACATCAAAACAAGAGACAAGAGGTTGTTAGGGCTTTCACTGCCGCAATAAGTGAAAAGAAAGGGTATGTAGGAACTGTTCCTCTCTACAATAAGTGTAAATTTTACCATGTTAGACCTTGCATAGTTCAATGCAGGAACTGCAACAAGATTGGTCATATAGCCAGAGACTATAGGGCCCCTACCCTGACTGCAACAAACCAGAGACCCCCACCAACATGGTTTGAGTATAAGGACATTATAAGAGTGAGTGTCCAAAGTTGAAGAATCAGAATTGTGGTAATCAAAATGGGAATGGAGGAGCTCGAGGAAGGGCATTTGTTATTGACGGAGGAGAAGCTCGCCAGGACCCTAATGTAGTTATGGGTACGTATCTTCTCAATAATTGTTATGCTTTTATTCTATTCGATTCGGGTGCCGATAGGAGTTTTGTGTCAACTGCGTTTATTCCGCTTATAAATATTACTCCTACTGCTTTAGACGTTAAGTATAACATTGAATTGGCTAATGGAAAGGTTGTAGAAATCGACACTATAATTTGAGGTTGCAACTTAAATTTGCAAAACCGCCCATTCAACATAGATCTAACTCCTATAGAACTCAGAAGCTTTGACGTCATCATAGAAATGGATTGGTTGTCAAAGTATCATGCAGTGATTGTTTGTGATGAGAAACTAGTCCGTCTACCTTACGGTAACAAAACTTTAACGATCTAAGGAGATAGAAGTGAATATAGGTTAAACATTATATCCTGTATCAAAACATAGAAGTACCTACAGAAAGGTTGTCATGTGTTTCTAGCACACATTAAGGAGAAGAAGTCTAAAGAAAAGTCGGAGGAGAAGCGACTTAAGGACGTGCCTGTTGTTCGGGACTTTTCGAAAGATTTTTTCAAAGAAATGCCTGGACTCCCACAACTAGACAAGTCGAATTCCAAATCGACTTGGTTCCCAGAGAAACACCAGTGGCACGAGCACCATATAGACTAGCCCCTTTGAAAATGCAAGAGCTGTCTAGTCAACTTCAAGAACTCGCGGAGAGAGGGTTTATTAGACCAAGTTCCTCACCATGGGGAGCTTCGGTTTTGTTTGTTAAAAGATGAAGATATCCTAAAGACGACGTTTAGGACTTATTACGGTCATTATGATTTCCAAGTGATGCCATTTGGACTAACAACGCACCGGCGGTATTCATAGACGACATCCTAATCTTCGATCAGGTTACCATCAACTCAGGTTCAAACAATATTTGGACAAGTTTGTGATTGTGTTCATAGACGACATCCTAATCTACTCTCGAAGCAAGGAAGAGCATGAGGAATATTTGAAGCTAATCTTAGAACTGCTCAAGAAAGAGGAGTTGTACGCCAAATTCTCTAAGTG